>JAOBYG010419951.1:0-15865 GCA_025403545.1 Epizoanthus stellaris
TGAATGAGTTTTATCTCAGTCACCTATGAAACAAATTTTCTATCTAACCATTTCAAACAATTCTGGGCAAAATGTTTTCACTTTACATAGGATCGTCTCAATAAAAAAACATATTTTCTGCCGAAAAAGAGTTTAACATTCGTCTTAACATTCCTGTCCTTTGAAATTGACATTTTAAACTGTTTCACACATCCAAAAAACATTGCACGCCTACTTTAGTCAAGGTGTGCGATGTTCAGCATGCCTGCTATTTTTTTCAGGGATAGGTTTGATTATCCAGTCTTTACTTTGTATGTTTATTATCAGCAGTTTGAGTTTAAGTAGTGCTCTTGATTTATTCACTTTGATTTTCGCTTTTTTTTGTTATGCAAATTACTTCTTGCCAAATCCAAAGGTTCTGTGTATAATACGCATGTTGATTTTGAAGGCAAATTTATTGAAAAAAAAGCGCATATTATACATGGGTAAATATGGTAGGCTTGACTTGTCATTGCTGTGAAGTTCCACCTTTCTTCTACAACTTTATATTTTCGGCAGAAGAATTTAGTTTGTGGGCAAAAAAGATTCCAACAGGTTTATCGAGCAGGAATTGTTTGCACACTTCCAAACTGAAAATTCTTGGGAATCCTTTGCTTCTGTTTCTGTGTTTATAATTTTCCAGTGTAATGTTCCTTTGTCATTTGAACCTACTCTTCCTTGACTCTTCATTGTCTTCACCGGCTGCATACGATCCATTGTTGACGTCTCTCGCAAGCTTTTAATTGTTTAAAGTTCTCAGTCTTCACTAAGCCACGTTTATCATTTTTAACCCTCATGCTTTTCCTTAGATAACTCTGGAACGGCTTTGAGTTAGGAGCTGAAATGTCACAGCTTTTCCTAAAATTTTATGGGGAATCTTTTGATATACGTTTGGTAACCAATCGATGCACCATGTTGCCATGGCAACCATAGTTTCAAAGTACACTTAAGGATTTTTAAATTTATGCATTTTTAGAGTTTTATAGCCTTTGCAGAAATATTTGCTTTTGTTTAAGTTACTCAAATGAAGGGTATGGATAACCTCTTATATAATCACCAACAAAAAATCGACAAAAGCAATGCAATGTGGGAAATGTTTAAGTTTTGCAATATTTCGTCTTAACTGCCATATATTGTTATTAAAACACACAGTTTTCATTTAATAGGTATGACTCACAACACTGAAGACCTGAGCCAATTTTGGATGTAATCAACCAAAGGATAAAGAAGATATGGCCGTTTATTGCTTGTTACCATGGCAACTATTGCTTATTTTGGCTTTTTCGTCTCCCTGATTATATTTCTGTGTAAAGTTTTTTTTATCATTTTTGTTCCCCTTAGTATTTCCAATAATTTTGTGAATTTTTATAGTTATTGGTCAAAGGATATGGGAGTTAAGGGTGTTTATGCTGTTGCCATAGCGACTACTTACCGATCCCCTTAAATGTAATTTTATCACTAATTAACGCTTTTTTACAGACTTATGGAAATAATTGTAACCAATTTAGCCAAATTTCGATCCTTTTGGGTAACTTATTTAAAAGAAAGGGGTAAAAATGGAAATATGTACTCTATGACGTCATCATTACCTCATCTATATGTTCTATCAGACAAATTAGCACTAAATTTGTAAGTTCTAACTATAAAAAGGTAGAAAAGTTTATTTTTGTTTTGTAATTTGAAAAATCACATTGTATAATATATAGAACAATACCAAAATACGACATTTTGTGACATCATTACGATGTCATAGGTAATTAGCGGACTTTGACACCAAAATTAAGTAGAGCTTGTGATTGTTAATAATTGTGCCTAGTTTTATTGTCTTGCACCAAATATTAAGAAAGTTACGGAGGGTGGGGGGCGGAATCCCCCCCTCCCCCCCGTCTGTGAGAAGGCAAAAAAGCCCCGTCCTGCAGATAGGGTTAACATAAGTGCAACTTCAAGCTTCAGACAAACGAAGTTCATAGATCGAAAGAGTATGTCACAACTAGTAGTCACTGCAAATTTGGGCGTAAAATGGTGCATACTTTTTCAGGAATGAGTCTCTTTATAGACAATGTATGGCCAGGAGGCAAGCTTGAAGTTGGATCTATGTTAATGAAGCAAAATGTAAACAATGACGTCATCTGAAATCCCCCTATACTCAATAGAAACACTTCTGACCTCATATTTGCTGCCATGAAAAGATAATAATACGTTTTTGCCACTCAAGGCTTACTTTATCCTCTTGTATGTATACCCACTTGGCTAAAGGCTCGTGTGTGTATATAGAAAATCCATTTCACTAACGGCTATGTTTTCATAATGTACCACTCAAAAACTGTTCCATTTTATAACTTCTATTTCTCCAAGTTTGTGTTCATCATATTGATTCTTGTTCTGTTCAGATGGTACGGTTCACAGTCTTCCAAGACCTGAAAGAGCAACGAGAAGCTAATAAAAGGAAGTTTTGTGCGGTATGTATCATATTTATGCACTTATCCCACTGAAAAACTCCACAATTCTCAAATTTCAGTATGGAAATTTCCAACTCTTCAATTTTAAGAAACAAGTGACACCATACACTTGTACTCTTCAAGAGATGCAAAATGAATGATGAAAGTCTTTTGCTTCAGTTGCGTTATGCGTTTGTATGTATCCAATGTGTTGTGTATGTTTCATACAGGGTTCCCACAGTCATGGAAAAGTCCTGGAATTTGAGAAAATGACCTATTCCAGGTCATGGAAAAGTCATATGCTATTTCCTCTTTACATTTATAAGAACGTTTTATCAACTTTCTGTTATAAATATGTTGCCTGTTTTTTTGGTTTTCTGTAGTTAAAGACAATTTTGGTTGATTTAGCAGCATTTTCTATTAGATTATAACTGGCACTATACTTGTTCATTAATAAGTTTCACCAGAGTACCTAAAGTGTTCGTTCTCTGATCCTACCTTTCTTGTTATCAAAAAGTGTTTAAATTGTCTTCAAAGGTTAAAAAGACAGCAAAGCAAAAGCAGGAACTGAAGACGTCAAAGGTATTTGTTTCAGCAATGTTATTGAAGTTTCCCAGAGTCCACCCACGGGTATATCGTGTAGGCACTGATCAAGAAGTTTTGAAAGCACACGTGGTTATCAACAACATTTTAACTTGAAATAAAGCATTTTAGTTCCTATTCACGTAAATCGGTAGTATTTGTTTTTCCATTTTCCCATGTTTGACAATGATGCCTGAAAGTTGCCATGTTTATGACATTTTGTAGGAGTAAAATCTCAATTTTAAAATAACATTCAGTTCTGGGTTTATACTCCGTTGCCAGCGTACGGTTTGTACGCTTGTGAAAATGCCGAAAAACATGGATGACCCCTGAAGTGTTACATTGTGTTGTGTCAGTTCTTGCTTTGTCACAGAGGAGAAACCGGTAACTGGTCTAACTGATGTCAGATAGATTTCTAAAAAATTGATAACGGCCGAGATTCCCTTCAGATATGTTGGCTCATACAAGGTTGGGAAGGCATCAGTCAGTTGCGGAAAGAAAAACAATTATACTTCTTATGTGAGCACAGCAGATGTTTGGGTTGAGGTGCAACAGGAAGACTTGATTTTAAGATTAACGGGGCATTATCAAGGTTTTTATCGTATTTTCATAAACTTGGCAGTATAAACAAAGATTTGTTATTATATGTTACATTTGGTCATATTTCACAGAAAAGAGGATATATGCGAAATTTCAGTATTTGACTTGGCAGTGTTCCTCTAGAAAACATTATTACGTGTAGTTTTAGCTTTGTGCGACAAACTGGTCAACTTTGTCTCTTTAGCCCAAGCCCAAGAGCAACCGACAGCTGAAGACAGAGCAATGGCGTAGGCAGCAGGTTGGTGAATGCATTTTGCTTCTCACATTTTAGTGTTCATTTTGGTGAATTTTATGTTGATTTTCGTTAATGTGGTGATTATTGACCAGTTCAATTTTGTTCACAGGAGACAGCCCAGATTGCAGCAGAGATGGAGAAGAGAAATAATGAAATGCAAGACGGCAAGGTATAACTGACTGCCCGCTGATTGCTTAATTTGGTTTGTTAGAAATAGGCGAGAAGAAGAGATTTAAGACAACTTCTGACAAACAGAAGAGCTTTCTAAATCTATGGTTGAGCCTATATATAAGAACGAGAGCGTTACATAATTGCTATTAACTTCTTAAGATTATAATTTATTTTGAAGATTTAAACTCCAAACAGTTTTTCTATGAAACATTAGTTCATTTTCTTGAATGTACACTGGAAACTTACCATATTCTTCACCTCATTCTTGATTAGCTTTTCTGTAGAATTCTCTCACAGAAATATGCGTATGATTAGGAGAAACACCTACAGCTAATTATGGATGGCACTATAGAAGATTTTGGTAGCCTGTGATTAGTTAATATATCAAGAATAGATCACTAATGGTTGCCTATTTGAAGGAAGTCACAGAAGTGGATTTTAGGGGAATATAGGCCAGATATACGTTACGATATGGACAACCGTATATCCACATCCACACATTGGCCATTATCTGTAAGAAGTCTAATTGCCAGAACGGAATTTTCAAATATGAACTTGACGTTTTTGTTATGCTGGAAGATTAACCTCCAACTCTCTTTTTCACACAGTAATCAACGTTTCTTATCGATGACATACGTAACACTAAAGTTCTCTTGTTACTTCTTCAAGAAATACATATACCTGTGTTGTTAGGCCTTGTTATTTCATATCATGCTATGTCATGTTGTGTGTCGCGTCATGTCGTATCGTGTTCATGTTATGTTAATGTTATGGTGTATTGTGTTCACGTTACTTCAGAACATTATATAGTTGCTGATTTTATATAGTTGCTGACTGGTGTTCTGTGGAACATGAGTTTTGCTCACCCGAGGTAACTAATGTTACCCGAGGACGAAGGCCGGGGGAAACACTTTCTTCCCGAGGGTAAGCAAAAACTCATTTTCCACACAGAACACCAGTCAACAATGGTTTTGTTATATCGTAATTATTAACGCTAATTCGGAGCGAAAACTCTCCAGCTATGGGACATGAGTATTTGTTTCCTGAAACAAATGATTGACTGGACCAATCACAACGCGCATACTATTTGAACAATATAAGAATACATTATTCAACTCTTGCACATTAGTTATCCACAGAAAACAACAGGGCAGAAAACAAGAACTTGCAGGAGGAACACAGCTGGTAAGTAGAAATGGATCAAAGATAAGCGTAACGATCTACAGGTACAAATAATTTTGGCACAGACACTTTCCCTTACACTGTATGTACGTCATGTAGTAAACATTGCTCGCATATCTGTTATTTACGTAATAAGTTGGCGAGTAAAATGCAATGACCCAGATTTAAGATACTGTAGATTTTACACTCATTTTCAATTTGTTCATGTTTTTATTTCTACCTTTTTAAGGAGACAATTGTGCACATTCTTAAAACCAATGGAATCATTTTCAATGAGCAGATCGAATATTGTAGTTGATCAAATAACACTTGATATTGTATATTTCCATCTAAGTTGAGGGTTGAAGTTTATAGTTGCTGTCATTTCGAGTGTTAGCCCTCATCTGACTGTGAAAATTGGTTTAATCTAGTTAAAAACAAGATCTCGTTTAGGCAAGTTTGAAATAACTATTTTTTGAGAGAGTTTATTACAAGTAAATATTGTTCGTATCAGCTTCTTATACTTGAATCCAAGACCAGCTGATAGTTTAAAGTAGAATAAAATAAAATATAATCCAAAAAGTTGCAATTTCATGACTAAATATTGAAGTCAATGAAAAGCAAAGACTGGCAACATTTATAGCTATATTTCGGTTTATAAGCAATCTACTGTAGTAATCTATTTCACTAGCCTGACGATGGTTTCGCAATAAACTGAAGTATAGTTATAAATGTTGCCACTCTTTGCTTTTCATTGACTTTAATATTCAGTCATGAAATTGCAAGTTTTTGGATTATCGTTTATTTTATTTCTTATACTTTATACAGCAGAATATTGCAGATTATTTTTCGTTGGCACTTTCTACAGCAGGTTCTTCCAGGCTCTTTGTATAAAGGCCAAAAATAAGGCAACTGGATTCATTTTGTTAAGAGGGCTCGTTTTTCTTGATAATTCTTGTAAGCAAAGAGTTGATAACATATTGAGAAGGATGATAAAAGAGAGGTTCATCTGAAATCCTGTTTGATACATGTATCTATTTTAGTGCACCATTGACTGCTGTGTCAAGTGGCAGTCGAAAGAAGAAGAAGGTCAAGAAAAAGGTAAGAAACCTTGCTGGTTTATGAAAAATACATTTTGTGATGCATCTTGCGTAAGTTTCGTTGAGTCCAATCAAAGACTCAATCTGAATTCATAATATTATACATTCCAGTCTTTGAGGTAATGTATTGTAAACAAACGTTTCTTAATTCACAAGTTTATTACTTTGGAATATGTGTTGTTACTTTTTAGACAGGGTTCCCACGTTCAGGGTGCGATTTAAGGGCCTACAAATGACAAAAAGTAGGCCAAAAATGTAGATTTGTAGGACAAAATGAAGACAGCCTACAAATTCCCAGATAAAAATTGTGACTCCAGAGCTTAGATTTGTTGCCAGAAATGAGTTGCCCTGCAAATTTAAGATTGATTTTGTAGGTCAGAAAAAATCCTTCAATCGTGCCCTGACGTTCATGGCAAGTCATGGAAAGTCATGGAATTTGAAAATACCTTTTCCAGGCCTGGAAAAGTCAAAGAATTTAGGAAAAATGGCCTTAGGTCATGGAAAAGTAATGGAATTTTAGAATTTTTGCCCAAAGAGATTCTTGCTGTTTAAAAGTTTAAAGCAGTTGTCACAAAAAATAAAATCTGGCTAACAAACCGAGGAATGAGGTTTTTTTTTCACGCTTGCACGCTGCTCTCGTGTGGTTTCAGGGGGGAGTTGTCGGCAGTTACTATTTTTTGCCCTTTTTTAAGTCATGAAAAATGATATACATGTAAGGTCATGGAAAGGTCATGGAAAAGTCATGGAAAAATCATGGAATTTCATTCCAAGTTTCAGTGGGAACCCTGTTAGAATCCAGCGATGAATTTTGGCGATACAGATTCCAGGAGTTTTTATTTCCATTTGGTATAGGCCTTATGACGTAGTATATCAATATTATTTTGTTGCATAACTACTGAAACATTGCATTGTGGTATAGGTAGTGGTCACCGAACAAACATAATTTTGGTACAGTATGTCATAATGCATAGGGTCTATTGGCAACATGATGAGTCTACTTTGGCTGTACATATTAGTTTTGTGCAGCTTTGAGTGAGTAATGTGATGTTGATAACTTGTCGGGCTGATTTGGGTTGTTGTGCTCACGACAAAGAATGACGTTCTAGAAGCATTCTACAAAACATAACAATGCATTGAGATGGTTAGCTGATCTTGAAATTACGATAATTTTTTCAAGTGCTGCTTCCTTTTAGCACAAGAAGAGAAAGCAAGAGGAAGATAACGAGAATGGGCAAGGAAAGTGGAACCTTGGAGAAAATCCTGCAGTAGATTTGCCATCCAGCTCAGACTCGCTTAAATATTCAGAAGATAAATTCCTCGATGTAATGGCAAGTACATCTGAAGCTGTTACTTCACATGAAACTTCTTATAACAAAAGACAAACCGTAGAACTGAGTGCATCGCGTGGAGCTGTTGGTGCCAGAGTATCGGCAGCTGAGCAGCCCAGATCGGAGAAAACTATGGTTTCATCTTCCAGACGGAATAATAGCAAAAATCTGGCAGGTTGGAGAAATACAAGCAACAGACCGCCACGGTTCTCCAGCAGACCTGCTGCCACAACTGAAGACCAAGGGGTGAGTACAAAGACTACAAGATTCAACAAGTGCAAAATGTATGTGCTAGGCTTGTTTACCAAGCCCCAAACACTGTCATATCACACCTCTTCTTCTCTTAGATCTTCGTTGGCTGCCAGTAAGACAGATAATTCATTTAAAAATAACACTTCTGACTTTTAAAACCCTGCATAGTTTCGCACCATCGTATCTAACCAACCTAATAGCTGTTGAGACAGCTGGTCGCTATACTGACCTTAGAAGTAACAACCAAAACTCTTCGTTTGCGCCACCCGTGGTCCAAGTACACCCTTGGAGATTGTGCCTTTATTTGTGCAGCTCCAAAGATTTGGAACACTCTTCCATCTGAGATTAGGAGCTGCAACTCTGTTGTCACGCTTAAATCAAGACTGAAAACTTTTCTTTTTAGAAGTGCCTTTTCTCTTTAAAAGCTTTTATTTTTACTTTATAATAGTTAACGTTTTTTATTTAACATTTTGAATGCGCATTTGAACATTGTATGGAATTTACACATTATAAATTCAAGTTACTATGGCAGTATCGAATGGTTGAGTAAAAGGTCCCAGGCGCCAGTATGTATACACTACATGTAGGCCAGAACTGAAGACCAAAGAGTTAGTACAAAGTCCCTGGCCGAGTTAGTATACACTAGGCGAGTACTGGAGAACAATTTATGTCCGTGTTAATCCTAGCTTAATGCCATTTGCTGTTTTCAGAAATTGTTTAGCAGTTCTCGTGAAGAGGTTAACGGACAGACAGAAATGTCAAATCAGCCAAATTGCTGGCAACAACGACAACAGAAGCGACAACAGCTACTAAATATCCAACCAACAAGCGAGTTGGATGAGCAGAGGCAGCTGGAGTTGGCCATAGAGATGAGCAGGAAGCAGGCAGAGCTCGAAGCAAACCAAAGGTAGAATAATATAAAGCAAAATTTGTAGAATGATTGGAATTTCTACCTACCCACATTTTCTTTGGGAATACTGTTTCAAACATCGCCCACCGGGAAATAAGTCTCCCCCCAAAATAAGCACTTCAACTCTCAAACGCAAAAATCCCTCCAATAATAACACACACACACACATACACACACACACACATACACACATACACACACACATACACACACACCATTTGAAAGAGACATCCATTCTACTCTATGATTTCGTTATGATATTTTGAAAGGATGTCTTCCCATATGAAATTAAATGGAGCTTGGTTATGTGATCATATATCTCACGGATTTTTCTGAATACCAGTTACATGTAGGCTATAACTTCGAACTAAAATGTCAAATTATACTTTTCAACAAACGTTGTTCGAAAAGGTTTAGCTTTGTTATCAAACCCCTTTATGGAGAATATGACAATTAAATCTGATTTCAAGTTTGTAATAAATGCGATATATTCATGCAATGTTTTCGTCAGAAACATATGATGTTTGGACGGTGATTTCTTAAATGACTTTCTACTACCTTTTACTGAATTTATGAAGGAACGAACCTTGTGAGGCTAATCTCCTTTTCTGTGTGGACACTGGTAAATATACACAACTCTTGCGGGAAAACGTTATTAGGTCTTATTGTTTGTTGCAGGAAAATTACATTATTGGAGAAAGAAATGTGCAAGACTGCAGCAGAAGATGGCCTGGACTTATCCATGTGGAGACCTTCTACTGATCCTTCTTGTGACGGGGTCAAACACAATCCACGTGGCCACATTGCTGAACTTGACTCTTTTAGCGCACAGAACTCTTGGGAGAATTCTGATGAAAGTGAAAATCATACTGACAGTTGTGAAGAAATACAGGGAAGCACTGATAGCAGTGATGAAGTTGAACAAACGTTGATAATCGAAGCTTGTGGCTCCAGTTGTGATTTGAGTAATGACAAACAAGAAGCTTCGGATGGCTGGGTGAAGTCTCGTGATTTATGTGATCAGCGCCAGGAAGAGCAGTTCATCGATGGTGTTAAAGAGGATGTTATAGATGCCTCTCATCCTGAATATACAGATGGTAGCAGAGGAAACAATGGAAGGAACTTTCCACGAGTAATCAGCAGTAATGATGAATGCATTAGAGAAATTGATAATACCTCAAGACCTGAACTTTATACTGAGATGAGAGACGTTGTCTGTTCACAGAATGATCTGCAAAAGACTGAATGGCCAGAAACAAAGTTGTGTCCTTACGGCAGGAATTGTTGCCTTGGAAAGAGATGTACATATTCACATCCACCAGACGTTAGTACAAAGACCCAGTACGAAGTATTACCAAACTATAGTAGTCACTGCAAGGTAGGCTCCTCTTGCCATATTGGTAAAACGATTTTATAACTGCAGTAGACATTAGACTTTTAGTATATAACAGCGACTTAAAAGAAGATTTTTGTGACACAAGTTTTCGTTATAGTCTCCACTGTAATTGGTGAGATATTCATGATCAATTATATACGACTTGCAGCAATGAAGATGTTTTCCAAACTTTTAACAACATACCTTTTCGAACTGGTGCACACTGATATTATTGCAATAGCATGTCTTCTGTTTGAAAAAGACGGCCAACTCGCTAGTCAGTTGAACGCCAGCTCTCGAGTGCCATAAACCTTAACAGCTTGGACCAAACTCATGGAAATTCTTGGTAAGATTATCTTATACTCTAAACGTAGTTTGGAAAGTAATTTAAAAAACGTTCTAAAAAAATTTAAGTAGTTCTTACAAGACATGAATTTGCAACACTGCTTACCTAGTGACGGGACATGGGGATTTGCTGCGTTATGTAGCTGTTTAGGGACCGATACACTGACAGTTTGAATAAAGCAATATAACCGATTACCTTTGTTCAGCCATTGCTAGCACATAATAGAAAGAAGTAATCAATTGTGCGACTAAATAATGAGTTTTAAATACGTGTTGCGGTTTTGCAGGTGGAAGAACTGCAGCATCGTGGATCAAATGTTGACGAAACTAGGAAGAAAAGGAGTGAAAATGTTAGTGACACGATTATCATTGACATCCAAGACAATCTGGCAACCTTGTCACTTGCAGATAAGCAGTCTTCATCAGCATCTTCCTCCAGGATTACAGAGAGAGATGAAATCAGTTCAGTAGTGTTTGGTACGCAATTCAAGCGTTCTCAAGAAACAAATCAACAGGGGGTGTGCGACAGGGAATGTAGAAACATTGTCGAACAAGACAATAGAACCACACAGAAAATGTATCTCAAAACAGACAATGCTGAGGCAACCTTAGATGATGTCACTACAAACGAAGAGGCATCCAAATGCAGACGTGATCAAACTGCGTCTTCAGGACAGAGTGAGAGAATGCATCACCCACTTGTGCATGCTTTGAGTAGCTACACTGGCGACGAAAACTCTGAAGAAGTAGGCGGTGGTATTCCATCGTCTGTAGCTGAACATCCATCACTTACCAACCAGCGACCTGTACAGACAATGTTGCACAAAAAGCAACAGCCAACCTCACTGGTTTCTGGTCTTCCAGGATCAATTGTCTCAAGTTTCATGACAGGAGATCATTATAGTCCAAGTGAGGTCTTGGAATCAGAGGGATCAGTTGCACCCACCATGCGTGATGTTCCGAATTCAACAGAAAAGATAAACTTGGGCCAAGGGCGCTTTGTACACAGTGTGGCAGAGACATTATACGCAGCCTCAGCAATTCCTTCTGTAGAAACTGTAAATGATCGAACTGATATGTCCAAGGAGATATATGAAGGTCACAAAGATTGCTATAATACCTTGGAACTACCAAAACAGAGTCAAAATCCAAGTCATTTTTCCCATTTCTTTGGTTTTAACAATATACCTCATCAAAGTAGTCACCAGTTCAGACAGGCAGATGAATCCATGTCGAAGCAACCCGTTACACCCGCAGCTTTTACGACAACTCAGTTAATGAGTGGGCAAACGTTTCAAGTAGCAATGAATGGTAAAGTTGAACATCAGCCGTCTGCAGTACCTTTGAGGAATGCTCAAACACCATCCACTGCAGTTCCTGATGGTCGTGGTATACCATTCAGTTATGCAGGTCATCAAAATATTAATCCGGGATTGTTTCATAATCCATATGGCATGTTACCAGGTAACCTGGTGTCACCAGTGAGTACACCTGGCGCAGCTGCCCAGCCTGGATCACACCCGGTGGGTCTCCCCACAGGCAAAGATGGGCTACATAGGAGAACACCAGTAGACCAGGATGCCGACTCTGTGATGATACCTAGACCAAGTAATGTACAAGAATCAAGAAATGTTCAGTTACCAATAACATCAACAGCCAATTGTGGAAATACACACGGATTAGCAACCAGTAATGGAACCAGTGTATCTGCAGCCTCTGGCAGTCTTGACTTTGGTACAAACTTACCAAATTCGCTTGGTGCGAACACTAACACTGCTGCAGCACCATTCCAGACATATCAGGGTATCCTTCCAGGATTGGTCCACCCACAGGCTATGTACACAGGCATACCAGCAACACCACAAGCAGTCCCATTTGGTACCCCCATACCTCAGCCATTACTTGGTAGCCTCACCCCACCCATGATAGACCTGGCTACTTTACCACCAGCACTGCTTCAGACGTACTACCAGATTCAGTTGCAGGCACACCTGATGGGGTTGGCTGGCGCTGGGTTTAATGGGCACCACGATAGTTCATTGCATACTCAGAATGCTGGATGCACTCCGGAAACTGGAAATAAGCATCAGAATGGTCGCTGTGGAGTTAACGTTCAAATGCAGGCAGCTGAACCAACAGGTGAATGTTATACCCTACTTTGATTAATGTTGTACCCTACCTTGGTGAATGTTATACTATTCGTTTGTGAATGTTATATATCAGACTTGTAAGCTGTGTAATAGGAATTAGGAATCAGTGATCGTTTCGTATAGTGGGATTCTTAGGACTCATGAATTTCCATACGTGGTTTCGTTTTCATTTTCCTGCTTGCAGTCCGAAAATATTACTCGATGGAATAATACCTCGACTGTTAATTGAAGTTAATTGTGTAATTATGTCATTATTAACACGGAAATAGGTAACAAGTTTTGATTTTTCGAGGTATTATGTTCTATTGGAAATTATGTCTGGTTTGGAAGTAATCTTATTGTTGCCTGTATATAGAAAAGAAGTTATGAGGGTTTGATGTATAATGCTGATCTGCCGCTTCCAAAACTTACTAGAGATTTTGTTTCCATTGCATGGATATCCGAATATCTGTTGCAATTTCTTCTAATTGTAAGCGACTGCAAAATAAAAAATTGCTATATACTCTGCTGGCCCAGTAACAAAGTACAAAGTAGTTCCATTGTTCTAGCAAGTTTTTTCAACAACCCATAGTTGAAGAACACTTTTCAAGGGCACAAACGGATACCTATAGAACCAAAATCATTGCTGCTTTACGATGCTGTCTTTGCATTTCAGGACAGAAAGCAGCCGAGAGTACAGAGCAGAGTTCATCAAGTGGGTCGCTAAGGCGTCCAGCGACAGGTAAGTAAAGAGCACCATATTCTTGGTTTAATGACAAACGCTAGTTACATCCATGGATTATGGGAAGAGACTGCCAACGTCAACATGACGAAGACTTTCCTTTATTCTAATGTTGTACAACTCCGTGACCATCTGAGTGAATCTCCAGTCTAGAGTTTGTTTTTGGGTTTCCGTCAACATACCTTTCTTCAAACATAGCCACGGTTATAGCACTGCTAATAGACGATATTCATAATGCCGAGTATCCTGGATCTGTACATCGTGGGTAATTCCGTCTCCCCAGGGGACAAACGGCCAGTTTGGCGCTTAACAATTTGCCCCTATGGAGACTGGAACTTCCCATGATGCACTTCGAACTTAGAATCTTGAATAAGGTCTGTTTGATGGCGTTACTTCTCCATTCAGTACCCAGGGTGATGCAGCAGGCGAGAGGCAACTAAGTGTAATATTGCATTTGAATCCTGAGTGCACTGGGACAGCTACAGTGGTTCATTTGGTTGTACAGGAACCGGAAGAACCGCCCACTGTACGTTCTCCTGGCTTGAGCTGGTATCGCAGGATCAAGAGCATCCGATTGGATGAAGCTCGGCTTCCCAGCCTTCCGTTAGCATTATTGGTTCGACACTCGTTTGTTCTCAGTTAGTGCCCTGGTTTGAATACGGAATCTCTCAGTCAACCAATCTTGTACGAAGGACTGGTAATCGAGTGTTGAAGTGCGACGACGTTGTTGTTAACAAAGAACAGATTGTCATGGAAACGATTTACACGCATCAGTGCAGTTAGTAGTATGGACACCCTAAACCGCTTCCGCCAGATGTCTGTTTGTTAACGTTGATCTTTAGTGGTTCCAGTATATGATATTCTTGTTTGCTCGATGTTCATTCACGTTCCTGAACACTTGTAACAAGTAAGTGGTGTTTGACGCCATACGTTGAATCTAGATTCTCCTCTGGTGACAGACGCAATTTCCCTATGACTTCCTGGGCTGTGATGATCGTGGCAAACATGGTTTTCATTAGATATATGTTGCCTGATGGTGAGACTACAACTTTTAAAACGTTGTTTTAAAAATTATTTGAAACTTTGAATTAATACATGTACACGAATGGAAGACGCACTGAAGACAAGAAATGGGAATAATATTCACTTTCTGTTGTCGAAACCGTTGCCGGTCACTATTAAAACTATGGGCACGGCTTGGGATGTTATTGATTGATAATTGCGATATGTAGAGCCGTTGGACATTTGCCTTGACTGCCCCACCAACGAGTAAAAAATAATCCATTTCGATGTACGCAGATATTTGAAGAATTAATAAGGTTGTTTTCCAGTGTATAGACGTAACATGTCGCAAACACAGTTTGCGATGGGCTATTTGCGATCCAACGTGAACTGTTTGCAATATTGGAAATACCTGTTCTATCTCTACGTAGTTTGCGACTGTTTGGGACGGGATTACCGAAAAATAGTATATGGAAATGCTATTGCAAACAGTTTGCGTTGAATCGCAAACAGCCCATCGCAAATTGTTTGCGTTTGTTCGCGACGTGTTATGTCTATATATAAAACAACCTATAGAGTCTACTAATACTATATAAGAATTTTGTAATTTCTTGTTTCGTTTGTAAATAGCGCATGTTGATGTTATATAAAGAAACTACGGTTTAAACGTAATATATTTTTATCCAGTTGTTGTTGTTAGACCGTTCATTTTGAATAAAGTTATCCGGAATACTTTTAACTCTAGTGTGTCTGCGCTTTTATTCCTAATGACCGTGCACCTCAGCCCCATTCCATATAAATTCAACCGAGATTGATATTCGAGGAAGGGTCAGAGGTCACATCACTTTCGAGCCTAATGTTACGTACGGTAGTGGAACATGCATGTTGCAAAATAATTGTAACCACTTTCTGAAAGAAGCAAAAGATGAAAATCAAATGATAACTGACAGTATTTCGTGAGCTGTTAAATTAGTCTGTACACAAATGTGCACGTTCTATGTCGAGAAGGTATTGGGCGATCTTTGTTTACATATTCTCATTAGTAAAAATGTAAACTGTACCAGACAAATAAACACAGTCATCAGCTCGAGCATTCAAAAATTAGCTGTTTTACGAAATGTTATATCTGTAGGCGAAAACACGAGTGAGAATTCTGTATCTCAAGTTCATAAAAATTATAAGTAAATGGGATTTTTGGCTGGGTGGCAAGAAGTTCATACATTTGCTTATAATTTTATGAAACTTCCAAGACAGAGTTCTCGGTCGTACTTTTCGATACAGACATAAAACTTGGCAAGTTGACAATTTTTGATATGCTCTTTCTCATTATTAGATTCATTTGTTCACAACACGAATTTCAAGATTTCTTAAAGTTACAATTAGAGTACTAAAGTGTGACATCACATTGCCGGGGCAACCAAATTTTCAGTTCTAAACAAACTCGTTCGGCCAAGGATTTGCTTGAGAGATAGACCTA
>JAOBYG010421062.1:0-15864 GCA_025403545.1 Epizoanthus stellaris
CCCGTCGGCCCCAGGTTTGTCAGTTCTTGAACTGTTACGGGTTACCGACGTAAAACTAAGGTTGCGTTTTTGTTTTTGTTCTTTAAACGCTGAAATACGTTCTTGACCACTAAAATGTTTCATACAAACCATGTTTTCTAATTTTATGATAGTTATCCAGGTTACATGGGAGAATAACTATTATTTTAATTTTCATTCCTTTCTTTTCCTTCACTGGCATCCCTGACTCGCTGCAATGAAAAACCAGAATCTCCTTTTACTTCCAAACACACCTCAGGGATGTACTCAAACTTATTTCATCCAGTTTCATTTTCAATTACATACTTTGGAAGAAATACGGCTGTCGAATCATGCATCTAATTCGAGACTGCATCAAATTCCTTAATTTTTGCAAGAAACAATAGGAAATAACATTCACAAAAGAATGAAACAATTTTGGAGTAGGAATTGAGCTACCTTGATATCTGTTATCAAGGTAGAGTTGAGCAGCATAATCAAATGATATTTTGGAACACGTAGCGTTCATTTAATTCGATTTACCGAGTCCACAAATTTAAAACTTTGCATTTTTTCTGATTTAATCGTGAAAATGAATCCCACGCGGTAGAAATGCAACCGTGATAATGACAGCCGTGATAATGACGGCCATGATAATGACAGCCGTGATAATGAGCAGGAACCTTGGTTGAGTATGAAGCGTAATAGCCGGCAGAACGGTCTTACCGTAATTGGCTTCTCGACATACCTACTCTTTGTTTACATTGATGTTTCACTCTGACAGATGTTAAATGGATGGCAAAGCTTCCGGCCAACCGAGAAACAATGTCATAAGTGGCCAATTACTTCCCGAACGAATTTGTTATGAAGTTGCTACAATTAAGAATTTTATGAGTCATTTTTTGGTTTTGAGAAAACCAAAACCCGCTGTTACTGTCCATTGTAATAATTCTTTTGGAATTAGAATTATGTCCGTATGTAAACTTGATGGGATTTACTTTCACTGGGTTTTATCCTCAAATTAATTCCTTGCACAGTTATGACCTTCTAGAAACTAATATCTCGTGACATTATTACTTCTGATGT
Organism: Epizoanthus stellaris; assembly: GCA_025403545.1. Lineage (NCBI taxonomy): Eukaryota > Metazoa > Cnidaria > Anthozoa > Zoantharia > Epizoanthidae > Epizoanthus > Epizoanthus stellaris. The sequence continues at coordinate 1,084 of JAOBYG010421062.1, forward strand.
GTACAAATTTACATAAATGAGCTAGACACCTCACAACGCTACTCTTGCAAAATAAAACTAATCACAATTTCGACGTATGTTTCCAAACAGCACGGTGACTAATCATTCCGATTTTTGGTTTTGATCAAATACTCTCAGCAAGGCACATTGTCTTTGTACGACTTATGAAAACCTATTACAGCGTCATAAAACAAAACAGTTTGGAAAAAAGTGAGTGTGAAACATCTTTTTGCAGCTGCTCGCCTGTTGTAAAGCTATCATGGCTTCTTACAACGAAATATGCTCCGTGCATTCAGACGGTTCTACGGCTTATGTTGTTATTCTCATCAATGCCGTATTGAACTCAGTTCTTGCCGTTTCTGCAATCGTTGGAAATGGATTAATTATCGCCGCATTTGCCCGAACATCCTCTCTACGAACTCCTTCAAACGTTTTGCTTTGCGTTTTGGCTCTTACTGACTTCTTAACGGGACTTGTGGTTCAACCACTTTTCGTTTTTGCTGCCTCATCTCTGCTCCAATCGTACAATGCCGACGACGAAAACACAGGTAGAGAGAGTTTAGAACAGTTTTGTTGGCTGACTGATATTAATTTTGGAGCCTCGTTGATTTTCTCCGGTATATCGCTACTAACACTAACTGCAATACACTTCGACAAATATTTATCAGTTGTGCTTCATCTGCGATATAGAGCGATAATAACCATCCCACGAGTGTTAACCATGGAAGCACTTATTGTGATGATTTCTGTTGCTACTGTAATCATGTTTATTGTTATGACATGGCGGTATTCAGTACAATTTCGTCAGTTGCCATCACACTTTGCCTGTTGCTTAGCACTTTCTCGTTTCTTGGTATTTACCGAGTTGTTCGAAGACACCAAGCTGTCATTCACGCCCAAGCTCAAGCTGTCGCCAGGCTTCACGACCAATCCCCATTAGACATAGTCAAGGTTAAGAAATCCTCATGGACCCTGGCGTTAGTGTGGGGCGCATTCCTCCTGTGCTATGTGCCATATGCGGGATGTGTTGTTGGACTAGCTCAAAGAGTTGATTCCGACATTAACTTTCTGGCACTGATAAGTGCAGCAACGATAATAGTTGGAAACTCGACTATTAATCCAGTAATGTTTATCGTTAGAATTAAAGAAATCCATAAGGCCATTTCTAACATGATCAAGAAAGAAAACAATCATTGATATCGAAAGGTAATAAATTGACGACAACAACAATTTATTTCTGCTTTACAAACACGTAATTGGTGTTATTCAGTCACACTGAAAGGCTTATTTGTTTACATATGCTTTGTTGGTAAAAAGTGCAAGTTAGTTCTAATTGTTTCAAAAGCGCAAGTGCGTTTTTAGTATCACATGTGAATCATCGTAGTTGAGATCGATATACTGTTGGTATTTTATATTTATTTATTTTCCAATACGGTTTGCGTATCGTCAACCGGGTGTGGTCAGTAAAACACAAAATTAATACTCAAATAAGCAAATAAATACACAAAACTTACTGCAGTAATTTTCATCGTTAACTTAATCTATAATACAAAATAATAAATAAATGTAGGACTTGGTTGATATACAACCGAGGTATGAGAGACGTTTGATACTCGACTTGTCAACTGGGTTGGTTTTGGGTTCGAGTACTGATATCAGGGGGGGGGTCCATTGTGTTACAGTTCTAGGATGCGATGCAGAGGAAGAACTAATAGGAATAAGTGAACTGGAGTTTACGCAGTTTTATTCCTGGTCTCACCACGACACGGCCATTTGCAATTTTGTACAACAGGAGCATGTTTGTCACACTAGAAAGGTTTGGTGTGACAGCACCGTGCAGCTGTACGTTAAATATTTGTACCCGGTGCGCGATTCTCTTTCTGGGGTCCCAGATGGTGGAACAATATTCCAATTGTGGCCTTATAATGGTTTAGTTAATGGTTTTCTAACCCTTTACCTAGCATGGCAAGGTAAACTTTATATTTACAGTGTAACCCCTTCGGCTGAAAGGCTGATATCCATGGGGGCCCTGTTTCTAAAAAGAATACCCCAAGAGTTGGTGATCCGTTTTAAGAACCCCAAGGTCTTGCTGATATGGGCGTTCCACTCCAGATCTTGCGATAGATGCGCCCCAAGGCATTTGGTATTTTTCACCGACTTTAGTACCAGAGGATTGGTGATCTCTTACAACTTACTCGCAGAGCTTCACATTTGTCAGGTGCCAGTCCTGCTCCCAGACTTGGTCGAATCGATTCGTAGTTGTAATTGGTGACGCTGATCTTGGCAGTCTATTTAAAAAGCTATTACTATATATTGAAAAGCAAGACTGTTCACAAATTGATATTCATTGGTTCATTATAAAATGCTTACATTATGTTTAAGACTACTCAGTGTTTAAATAGCTGCATATTTTCAACCCGACTACAAGTTTTGTATGTGCGTTTTTGTAGCGTGATACATTGTGAAATACTTGTATTATGTTTGAGAGTTGTTCAGTGTTTACCTAGCTGCACACTTTCAGCCAGACTACAATTTTTGCATCTGAGAGTCGACCTTCTTCGAGAGTTTGTTGTCTTATCGAAAGTCACTGTTCCGTGGTGTGACACACTGTGAAATGTGGCGTTACAGTGTTCCGTCTTACCTTGGTAGAAGTAGCAGATGAATTTCACAAAGTTTTATGGATACAGGGCTCTTATTTTAAATACCACCTTCCATATGCTAATGAAACTTAAATTGGAAAAAGAGGTTATACTTATAGCAACTAAGGTAACCAGCGAACGACCGTTACCAGTAAATTTCGCGTGATTCACGGTGGGGAAAACGTGCAGAATTTTCGCACATTTTTGTTATAACAGCCTCAACCCTCCCTCCTTTGCCGAGGCTTAGTGGGGTACTAATCGGGGATAACTTTCTTGATTATATGGCAGGCTGGATTTTCAGGTCTGTAACTACTTTGTTTACTTTGCAAACATTTCTTAAGCAACAGAAAAAAAACATATAATAAAAATCTTAATAACCTCGTTTGGTCGGTCTGTACGGGAGAATATTTTGCCCTTGGTCTGTACAGTCAAGACCTCGGGTAAAATATTCTCCCGTAACCTCCCACTCAGTTAAGATGTTTTTAATCCCGGCGCCCGCGTTGATTTTACCAGCGGTTACTCCCGAATGGTTGGTAAGCACTTCATGTACTCCTATTGTGTCTCTTCAAGTGCTCGCCAAGCCGATCAAAGAAAGCTCTCCCCGATTTAGTTGCCTCTGGGGAGGAGAGCGGCATCAACCAGAGTCATTTGTGGATGGCTTTGGCAAGCGGATGGCCCTCAGAAGTTGACCTCTTAACCCTCACAGTTTCGTAAAGGCGTAGCTCTATTGTCTCCGATTGTTCACAGTCACAAAGGAGCTCCTTTGTTCTCGGATGGTTAGGTTTTATGTAAAGGTGTGGGTTATTGTCTGGTTATCCAAGTGTCCTTCGATCAAGCAGCTACGTGATGACCCCCCAGTTTGCCTGTGAACACTCTCTCCATTTGGGTTGTCAGTGGGTAGGGGAATACAAGAGTCCAAGGTCTAATCACCTAAAGTAGATGAGGGGCATACCTTTATGAAAAGTTTACGTCCAAGCGGTGATCCGAGAGCCCAAGTAATGACCAAAGTATTTGTTCCCTAAATCCTAACCAACATTTTAATTTCTGTGACCATCCCTGTAATATGAAGAACCAGCCCCCCTGTAATATGAAGAACCAAGCCCCCCTGAAACAATCAAATAATAAACAAACCAGTAAACAGACACACCGAGTGTGAAACATCTCTTAAGATTTATTTTTCAGAGTTTCGTAGGTACGGCCGTTATTAAACCTTACCTTATAAATATGAACTTTTTGGTGTTGAAAAAAGGAAGTATAAAAATAAATTTCGTTTCTTCCATGACGAAAATGACCAAAAGTCCACAAAGTCGAAGGCCTGCTCGACTGTGCGAGTTATCTTACTATTAAAACTTCTTCCTATGATTAAAAAATCGTGGGTGTAAATCTAAGTAATGATGTGATTTGGTGATGATGAAAATGACGAATAATTTCTATTGATGGCGGTATATATATTTTTCTAACGAAAAACAATACTTTCTAGATTATAAAGTTTTCAGTATACCGATAATTTGGTTTTAATACACCACTAGAACAACTAACTTTCTTGTAACTTTTTAGCTTGCTGTAACTTTTCATGCCAACACGGCTTCTTTGAAAATCAGCTTAGTTGTAAGAACACCGTGTTTATAAATAAAATTAACCTTGGCCTTGACACTATTTTGTGTTACTCATTTCTTACACCATTCCATTCCATCGCCTTATATTGTGATATATTCTTATGATCTGGAAAACAATAATGGTCTATTGTGTTCTTTGATAACACTAAAATGGCTTTCTTGAGAAATCAATAAAATTGTGCCTGAATTGAAAAACAATCCGAGTTCCTGTTCCAATGGCACCTTAAAGGCTCATTTGCATCCAGTACGCTTTGCCAGCATTGTGTTATTGTTTACAGTGTGTCCAAATGCCTATCTACATTCTAATTAATATCAACGACAATATAAAACTAAATGCTACAACTAAATGAAAAGATGATAGAAACTAAATTTGTGAAACCTGAATTGACCGGTCTCCAAATATGTACCTTTTACCCTCAAATCGTCATGAATATGAATGGTCTTGGTGTAATCTTAGGAAAAGCAATAAAAGACCATGGCGATGTCAAGTTCATTCTTGCCCCTGCTAAAATTTCATAACATTCGAACCAGTTAAAAAAACTAACATGACCATTCATTTTACATCTCTTGAAGAGTAGAAGTGTTAGGTGTTACCTTTTTTGAAAAGTGTCAACAATGCAGAAAACCATATTAACCATTACCATAAAGATAACCAATAGAAGATTCTTCACAATTTCCTAAGAGGACTTAGATAATTTTGTGTTACCACGTAAAAAGATAGAAATTAGGTAATTCCACTACTTTTCTTATTTTAAATGCTTCACAATTTTTATCACTCTACCGAGGCCAGCTCGCATTAACCACTTAATCGAAAGGGTTTTGAAGAGCGCGATTCGTACCAGTCAATTACTAAATTGTTTAGAAATGTTTAACATTCAGTTCTGATGCACTGTCCAGAATCCTTCTTGCTGATTGGCCGAGGGTAGTGCTGTGTCACTGGACAATAACGTGGACCTGCGGTTGCCTGTTGTACTAAGCCATACAGCACGAAGTTTGATACATGATTGAAGGTGGAAGAACTAGTTGACATTTTGATAATCTTGGTGAATACATGACAGTTGAAACTTTTACAAAACAACGGCAACTGTTATAATTATATTCTTGCGTTTATGGGTGACGATTGCAGTTACAATAACATCAGAACTGAACATTAAAATGTAGCGACTTCTTGTTTGTTCTTTGTTTAGAAATAGGTGACTTATCAACCTATCGATGAACTCGGAACATCTTCATACTGAACTTGGCCTGTAGATCTCCATTGATATGTGGCAGCCGTATTGGATAAGTCATTATGTGATAATCTGGGGTGCAAACACCAGAAGCAACAATCAACACCAAATTGTGTCTATTTACCAACAAACATTCAGTCTGTTTGTTTGTTACAATACCTCTAGAATATTTGCTGGTGAGTACACAGGATTTGAGTGTGTCTAGTGTTTGCCTCCTGGGCATTACATAATATCACTTATCCAAGGCATCTGCTGTATCTTACAAAGGTATACTGGACTCGTATTTCACAACAAAGAATGCATACAAGTCTCTAAATATACGTCATGTGCCCTAGCTCTTTACTCTGTTTACAGCTGTTTTTAAAATGCTGTCCAAGTTCAAGTTTAAAGCCAAAGCCACAAAGCGGTATGGAGATTTATATAATGGTGCAATTTCTCTTAATCTTAGTCCTCGGCAAAACGGCTTCAACACATCATGTAAAGGTATTGAGAGGACGTTGAGAATTGATGTATGAATTGGTGGCAGCCAAACAAACTACAAAAGATGCAACATGTTGCAGAATTCTACGTCATAATTTGCAACTAGGGTAAACCTGCAAGGTGTTAAATGTGTTAAATGAAACAGGATGAAGTGTGTGTTGAATACAACTGGGTGACCAATGGGTGCAACATGGTAAATGCAAATGGGTGACTGGAACAATGATGCATGAAGTATCACGAAATGTTTCAACCATTTCACAGGAGCTCGTCCTAAATGGAAGAAAATGATTGGGAAAGTGTGCTTGAACACGTCTATAGTAACTGAGACTTTGAACTGCCACACCACCTTCGACCTTGGCTTGTTGCTTGCAGCTGCACAAGGCTCTATAAATAGCAGCACTCGACGGAAAAACCATGTTCAAACTTTCACATAGTTCACTACGACTCTACAAGTAACAGCAAAATCGCTAGAACATGGCCTACCTAATAGAAAGCTTGATGCATCCAACTGTACTAGACAATATCAAAGATACTGTATATAGTATCCATACTAGACAAGTCATATTATGGGATGCTGAGGAGGCTTTGATGTTGGGAGAAGTACATGACACCAATAATATTCATTTATCAATGCTGCAGTTCTTGAAACAAATGTTCACCAATAAATCGACACAATTTGAGGTAACTGTTTCCGCCAGATGCTCCTTTGGTATCCCATAATATCACTGATCTAATATGGACGACTGTATCTACAAAGATCTATTATCAATTCCCACTTTTCAGAGGATATGCAGTATTAGGACCATATATTCTAACATGACAGAAAATATGTAAACAAAGGATATCTTCTTGTGATTAGTTTAGTAACAGCTTTTTGATAGATATGCTAAATTTGTAATTCCTTTTCTGGTTGTTAAACACCTGTGGAGCTAATACTGCAAGTGCTCTCAGTTATTAAAGGGGCACTGATAACCACTTAACCTCTCAATGGATACAACTACCTTCATCGCATATCAAATATGCTAGAACACAGAGTGCCTTAATTCACATAGCTTTGCCAATTCTTACTAGATGCACTACTTATACATTAACACTACCAACTAAACATCAATTGCTTCACCTGAATCCACATTAGAATGCCGGACAAGAGGTTTCCTCTTCAGCGAGAAAGGTCGTCTTTTCTGATCGGCCGAATCACTTGAAAACCCACCACTGCTCTGCAACGATGTAGCGCTACCAGTACCTGAAAAAGCTTCCCCTGCCTCTTGTGTTTCTATTGCCTCGGCCATCTTATTAGGGTCCCTGGTAATCTCATCAGAACAAACAACCCCCTCAAAAGCTTCCCTATCCGAGGGTAAGGCTGATGCCACTAAAGAAGGGTCTGCTGTATTGCCAGATAGTCGTTGTCTCGTATAGAGATCATCCTGTCTCTCCAAACTGCCTGAGTTAGCAATATCTTGTCTAAGATCTTCTGATTGAGTGGAGATCTTCTGTGCTGCAGTGCTTTGTTCATCATGGTTGCTTCCTAGAATATTTTCCCTTGAATCTGCTTGGCTTTCATCACCTTCAGTGACATCTGATAGTTGTCTGAACTGAATTTCCCTTGATCGTTCCATGGGTGTAGCTGACAATGGAGAAATCGTTACTAACTTTACTCGGTCCGGCTTACCAAAGTGATCATCAACATGATCTGCAGAATAGGAATAATGGCCACCCTGGCCTGAATAAGATTGTGATTGAGTTAAATACAAAGATTCAAACTCTGAACCTGTTTTCTGATGAGGTAAACTACAGCTCCGTGAAAACATACGTGCTTGTGCACCAGACTCTGGGCCTGTTAGAGTTACATATGGTACATGCATATCATCGCTGCTATCTTGAGACATTGTTGCCCTGTCTTCTGATCTCGAATAGGAATGAGGATCCGAGTACGTGCGATGAACCCTTCCACTGCCATCCTGGTCACCTGGAGGAAAGTCTAAGCTCTGTGCATGTGTTGCCGGCCTTGGAAACATTTGTGATCTTCTCAACATATCCAATACTATATCGAGTTTCTGATCCAAGAGGCTGACCTACGACATATGATCATCAGGAAATATGTTTCATATGACTATAGGTCGTGACAAGTAAACAAGTATCAAAGGACACAAAGGGAGAGGTGAAGAAAGAATATGAAAACAAATAGAAGAGAAATACTAACAGGAAGAAGCCGACAACAAACAAGAAAAAGAAAACAATGAGAAACAAGACGAACAAGAAGAAGACAAGAACGAACAAGAAGGAGGCAACAATGAAAATGAAGAAAAATAAGAAGAAGAAGAAGAAGAAGAGGAGGAGGAGGAAGAAGAAGAGGAGACGGAAGATGATGACAAACAAGAACTTGACAACGAACAACAACAACAACAACAACAACAAGAGGAGGAGGAAGAGGATGATGATTATGATACATGATGATGAAGAAGAAGAACTGGATTGAGGAACACGAACGTGATGACCAAAATGATAAAATGACACCAACATTACCACATATCATCAGCATCACCAGCGCATCATGCTACAATATATCATCACTACTACCACATACCACCATCACCACCACATAACACCACCACATACGACCATTACCACCACATACGACCATTACCACCACATACGACCATTACCACCACATAACACCACCACATACGACCATTACCACCACATACCAACCACATACCACATGACCATTACAACCACATACCACATGACCATTACCACCACATACCACATGACCATTACAACCACATACCACATGACCATTACCACCACATGACCATTACCACTACATACCACATGACCATTACCACCACATACGACCATTACCACCACATAACACCACCATTACCACCATCACCGCCATATAGAACATACCACCATTACCACCACATACCACGTACGACCATTACCACCACATACCACATATGACCATTACCACCACATACCACATATGACCATTACCACCACATAACACCACCATTACCACAACATACCACCATCACCGTCATATACCACATACCACTATTACCACCACATACCACATACGACCATTACCACCACATACCACCACCACATACTGTCACCACATACCACATATTACCATTACCACCACATACCACCACCACATACCCCCATTACCACCACATACCACCACCACATACCCCCATTACCACCACATACCACATATGCCCATTACCACCACATACCACATGACCATTACCACCACCACAACCACATACCACCACATAACATAACCACATACGACCATTACCAAATATCACTCATCACAACCGGACTCCACCTTGCTTCAGGCTGCAAATCGCTGCAACGTAGGATGACTGAATTGCAGCTACAAATTTTACAAGGCGGGCTTACCTGACTCTCAACCTTTATTAGGCGGCCCAATAAATTTGATTTCTGCCCGAGATTTTCATCATCTACAAGAAGAAGGCCTGTAAGATGGGAACAATTCAATTTATTTATTTTATTTAATTTAACTTAATTTAAGTTGTTTTCGATTTTAACTTATGTTTATTAAAAAAATAAAAAATTGTAAAGAATTGTAAATAATTGTAACAAAGAAATCACAATACTACAAAATAAATTAAAGTAATATAATAACTAAAAATAAAAACCGAGCAGTAATGAAGAACTGTAATGCAATTTAACAAGCAAAAAATCTGATTCTCAAAAATGAGAACAACAATATTTTTTAAGAAGCTCAAACTTACCCATATCACCTCGTACTCCAAGGACCTTGTCTAGCCTAAGAAGCAAAAGAGATTGTCAGACAAAACAGAATGGATTTTGGTACTAAAGGTCATGAGGTGGTTGGTTTTGTTGCTGTATATTAAAAGTTTTGTGTTTGTTGCTAAGTGTGTCATTTTATGCATTTTATATCATCCATGTTTTTATTTCGGATCTGTATGTGCGCACTCTTCCAAAGACAATTTGATTAGTAAAAAACGTACCAGCCACTGAACCAGTTAAAAAACAAATAACACGACCATTCCACCAAGCCTAACTTTTGAACCAGTTGACAAAAACCCATAACATGACCATTCATTTTACATCTCTTGAAGAGCAGAAGTGTTTGGTGTTACTCATTTCATACAACTGGAGAGTTGAAAATTCCCAACAAATCTAACTTTTGAACCAGTTGACAAAACCTTTAACATGATCATTCATTTTGCATCTCTTGAAGAGTAGAAGTGAATGGTGTTGCTTGTTTTCTATAACTGAGGAGTTGGAGAATTTCTATAAAATTTGAGAATTTGGAGTTTAAAAATTCCGCAAACAGGTGTTAAGTGTTGTGTTCATATTACCCACCACTGTGATTAGTGCATAATAGCATTTGTACTTTCACAATGTGCGATAATCCTGTACCAGTCGAAAGCTGTATGTTTTTGGTCCCATTACTCTGTACCATCCATTGTGGTTGGGGTTATTGTTTGGGGTGTTTATCTATTGTTATTGGTCCCATTACTCTGTACCATCCATTGTGGTTGGGGTTATTGTTTGGGGTGTTTATCTATTGTTATTTGGACCAATGATGTGTTTTCTTGCGAGCGGTACAGGGCAGCCCATAATGTGTGCACCATTATTGCCAATGTCATTCACTCACTTTGACTGTAGGTTCTTCACTCGTGCAAGCATTTCAACATGACCTGTAGAGTACTGCTCCATCACATCTTTTACATCATATGGCTTGCGTGCTTCCTGGAATGCAACACAGCTTACTTTTTTATAATCTGGTTTTCCTCAAAAGGCACCTTGTGCTGCAAATGTTCTTCATATAAACAGTGCTAACTATTCTTATAGGCGAGTCTATGCTGATGTAATGTTTATCGACAAACCTTTCCAATTCCAAACACTTTTAAATACAGAAACTATTATCTCAAGCATCAAATTATCAGAGCATTAACTACCGCACACATTAATAACAACAGTCAAATTCTTCAGAGTTATTCTTATTGGAACATCTGATTGAAAATACTCGCCCTTTAGTAACACCTAGTCAAACTTGACCAACATCTTGGAGGTTCTTCTGAAGTAAATCTTATTGGAAGATCCGACTGAAAATCTTCTTCTTTAATAACTTGACCACAATCTTTCAGGAAATTGCAAAATTGCAAATGCTTTACATCTGCACTCTGAAACCATACCACCTCAACTAATCAGATAGTCTACTCAAAAATGAATAACAACATACCTTAAATTTTCTTGTTGCTACTTTTAACTTTAGAAGGCGAATAAGTCGGATTGCATGCTTCTGTGCATTTGTTAAACTGTTTAAAGAAAAAAACACTGCTAAGCAAAAGTGAACATCATAATTATTACACCACTTTACACATTAAGCAAGTATCTTCAGTCATGGCAATAGACAGACCAAAAACTTAGATGATGAAAGATTTATATCTACCAAATTACTCACGCAATTAATGGAGCTCCATCTTTCTCTTCATTCATCGTAATAGCAGCTTCCCCTGCAATGCGAGACAAGTTTATTGTTGATATTTAGGCAATGGTTATTAATTCACAAAACAGCTGGAACAGGAATAGTTTCTAGAACATGTTAGAGAACAGGTCAAACTACATGCCTTCTCAATGTATCTATTTTGGGGTAGGGGCTGTCATCAAACATTGGAAAATCTAGAAACACAGGTGTTGCCTGCATTACAATCTTATGCTATCGTTGAAATCATTTTCTGCACAAAAATGGTCATTACATGTAGATGCCCTACCATACGCTGACAGCTGTGTCTGGTGAACATGTGTGTCCCATGGGAGCGCACTTGACCTACATGCTGTTCACACTTACCAAAGAAGTCACTATCAAGCGACAAAGTGTTGATACTATCCTTCCTTAAACCTGGATTCACATTGGGTCCCGCGACTAAATCACTTCTACTTGTCTTGGACTCTCCCGAGGCAGTTCTTGATGCCATCCGACTATCAGTTCTCCAGTTGTTAAAGCGAGATCCTCTGCGTTTTGATGGTACTTGAGGACTTGTAGTTGACTGCGTGGAGCCATCTGTCATAAGGTTTTGGACTATACATGCTTTCAGCACCTGCCCACGGGAGTAGTAGATACTCGGCAACCAGCTTGCCACGGATGCCGAGTCACACTCGGCACAAAACATCCTCCAGTATGACTGCAATAATGAGAAACTTGACATGAGGCACAATACATGTTGCACAGTACAAGATACCAATTTTTAGCATTAGGTCTTTCTTCTCCGGAAAAGTTATCAGAATTAGAGACCATCTGGAAAAATAAATTATACACTGATAAACCTGAGGGCCTTAACAGGGTAAAGCATTATGTACTGCACACATGATTACGTAGACTAGACGCACCCATCATGCAATTCATACTTTTATAAGTTGCAATCACTGTCTCTCTGTCATTAGTGAATTTTAGATACGAAACTACGGTTCACCACACAGTTAACCGTGTGAAATTCGGGTTTTTTAAAATATACAATTTGAAGAACATATAATTGATGTTGTACCCAGCACTAGAAGAAACCTTGAGTAGCACATGGTACCAGACTGCCATGATAAATCATGTGCAACACAGTAATGTGCAGAAAGTTTCCACCCAGGCTCCTGACACTCGTCCAACCGTAGCCATGAACCACAGTGTCAGTGGCGGATCTAGGGGAGGGGCAAGGGGGGCCACTACCCCCCTTTCAGTCCAAGACATACTTTTATGGACGATTTTACTGTCTAAAGAAAACAAAATGCACTCAAATTGCAGGAAATGCCATTTCAGACGCCCTAATTTTTAAAATTATCCCGGCGGACCATGCCCCCGGACCACCCTAGAAACTCATGCCCTTGGCACCTCTTTTATTCTCATTTCGATGGTGCCCCCCCTTTTCAAATTCCTAGTTCCGCCCCTGAGTGTCATATCTAAAATTCACTATTATCTACGTTGAAGCTGACCGAATAGGTTGGAAGGCCTCCATAACTGATTACAATTGTAGCTGTATATCATTATACTATGTATTTTTTGTTCTTTCTAGTATATTTAACATTTGATAACTTTACATGTAGTACTTCGACTTTGAGATAAAATCAAGGTTTGTCCTCTTTCACACAGAGTGAAGTAGTCTGGTAGAATCCATAAAAATAGTTGCCTGGCCATGTGAGGATGATGATTTATCAATATACATTTAATAAGCAAAGAAATGCAAAGGCGTATGTATAAAAGGTAACAATGTTATAACAGTTTTTTAAAAACTAAATAAAATGTTTTCAATCGACTTGATCATCATATATGTATAATATGTCAAGGGTTTACATTTGAACACTCTGGTCCCAAGGAATTTCTTGAGTATGAAGTTTTACTATCTAGGAAGTTTTTAGATCTGACAGTAAATTATTTTGCGATCTTTGGGAGCAAATGGTCAAGATCATGCACAAATTGATGACACAAAAGAGATCTTACTAGGGTATGACAAAATTCTGCAGATTTTTGGGTTCAACTTTTTGCAGTATAGCCCCTTGGCAGATACATAAGCATATGACATATGGGCAACTTTCTTGAATATTTTAGAAACCAGGCTCTTAGGAAGAAATATCCAATGCTTTCACGATTACATGGGTACTTGTTAGTTAGTGAGGACCTGCAGCATCACATCATGAGGATAATGAACCTAATCTTGAACCAACCTGTAGAAGAATTGCAGCAGGTCTTCGCCTTCTGTGGAAATGCTTCTGCCGTTGCTGTTGTGTTACTTTCAAAGCAAAGCCAGAACCCAAGATACCCTGCAGGTTAATAATGATAACGATAATGATAACGATGATGATGATGATGATGATGATGATGATGATGATGATGATGATAATGATTCTGTCTGTTGTGTTACTTTCAAAGCAAAGCCAGAACCCAAGATACCCTTCAGGTTAATAATGATAATGATAACGATAATGATGATAATGATAATGATTCTGTCTGTTTTAAACATGTAGAAAGTGTACTGATGAGTGCAAAACGTTGCCTGACCATCCTATAATATCAACAATCTAACATGACCACTGAATCTTCAACAAAGGTCAAGTTGAAAAGAAATGAATGTGAGTATAAGTAGACAGTAGTTACAATTTATAGTTTTCCACAAGAATAACAGAAAAGAGGACAACCGAAAACACTGGCAGGGTGTCAAGCGGCATGGTTGCTAAAAAAAATAGGAAAATAGGAATTTCATGACCGGAAAAATAGGAAAAATGGTAAAAAAATAGGAAAAAAATAGGAATTTCAATAGTATGTTTATGGACAAAGATAGCCTCCCTGCACCCCTACAGCTATCACAGTCCACCACCTTAGGGTCTGAATATATGAGCCCGGTAAGCTGGATGGCCCGCCTAGGTGTGATCTCGCCTCACGCCTATTTCCCTTATTAAAATTTTGTTGTGTTCGCATGAGAAACTTGCTGAGATCCCGCCTCCATATATCCAGGCCCCTAGTCCATCAACATTGCCAAACAAATATGAAAAATCTATCTTGAATAATATTTCATCATTAGGCTGCATTAATTAAAAACCAGGAGGGGGGAGGAGGAAATTGCATAAAGAGTGCTGAATTTTTTAAATCGCCCCCCTAAAAATGCTACAAAATTATGCATCCCTCATACCTGCTTGGAAATTTTTTTTATCCCCCCCTAAAAGCTGCACTTCAGAAAACAGTCTGAACTTAATGTTAAAACATGCTTCTTTCTTGCAGTTTTCGAGAGGAGACTCAGTTGATGGTTGTCCTTTAAAGTAATTTTTAAA
>JAOBYG010422171.1:0-27808 GCA_025403545.1 Epizoanthus stellaris
TGTTGGAGCATTGAGAAACTGACTGACAGAATTTCGAGCACTTTCAACCTCTTAGGGTTCTCTTCAGGACACTTGTCTTATACATAAAGATAGAATAGAAATATGATTACAGCGTTTCATTTGCATTTTGCAAACATCGATATGTCTATAAGTACTTTAAAGGAAATCATAAAATTCAGTAGTATATAAAAAGTGTTTAAAAGTTGTTTATACAATAAACGAGTAATCAGGTACTATTGGTTATTACTGAATTGTTTGATTTAATAAATTAATTTTTTTTTCATCTGTGGATCCTGAGACGTTGGAGGGTAAATCATAAAGATCTAAGCCAAAAATATTTATATGAACAGAAACAAATACAGATCAACTGATACACAAATTATTATGATCTCATAAATCCATGTGACTAATTCTGAAGCAAAGCTTGATAATTAATTACTCAAAACCAAGAGCGACGCTTTATACAGATTAAGAGGAAACGAATGGATTAAAGATAGAATCTAGTTAACACAATATTAAGGTTGGGATTAAAATAGGTGTTAACCATTTCTAATAAGAAGAAGATAAGTGATCATTAACATCGAATATGCAGAGCGTTGGTTGGTGTGTGTATGTATACAGCTATTTCATAAAGGTTGTCTGACCCATTGTACATTTTAGCAAAAAGTATTCAGTGCACACAGACGAAATACAGTGCTCCGACACCAAACCAAGGCAAATATTTAACCTCTTCAATGTTTGTTACTGTAGGGTGCACAAGACTACTGGTGTTCAGGGTGAAAGCCGATGACTCGTTTGAACAAGAATTACAGTTCGTTTCGATCTTGTTATGTACTACTGCACTGCTAACAAATCACACAATGACACACGAACGTTTTTCAAGTAACTGTATATTACTGCATGGCTATATAAATAACTGTATATAAACATGACTATATGCAAGACTGAGTACGTTTATAACACAATTAAGTTACTTGGTTTATTATTGTATGAGACCAGTACTAGAGGGAAGTTTAGTTTTCCCTTGAATTTAAAAGATTCATTTGAGGTCTTGGTATTCAAATTTTCGTTCTTTATCAAGAAGACAGCTGTTTTTTTTCTTTGATCCTGTTACTGTGTTATTCACGTATAATTATATTACCACCATGCAGAATTTGATACTTTGAACCTAATTTGTCATTTGTCAATATCGTACGAAAACAACTGAACTGAGTTAACCAAAGAGCATTTACAACCCTTTTGTGGGTCATATGATATATTTAGATTTAGTTGTATACTGCTGAAGCAAATCCACATGCTATCATGTTCCAATGAAATCATCGCATTGTCCGACAATTATTCCTTGGCGACATTGATTCATTGTGCTGTTTGTACCCATGCATCATCGAGTTTCAGTTTAATGGATTGTGATGTCTTTTTAACTCCGTGGTAAACTGATTTTAGCTTGACTACTACGATTATCGTCAACAGCCTAGGATTAAACTAAGATTATGTTTCTGATACGTGTGATAGTATGACCCATGTCCATGTGATTTTGTGCGCGTACGTGTAATCTATCTGTCCTTTATTTTATTGGTGGTAGTGTTTCTCTGAAATTCTTCCAGCGAATGTTAAAAAATCTTTAAATCATTTAAAGTCCAAAATTTTATGAAATACATCTAAGTGAAGACACATATGTTATACAGGAGAGTGAAGTATTAAGGTTTTGTAAATTCCTCAGGTTGTTTCAAACTGACATCGTATCTAGTCCTTGGATGTGTTATAAATGTTTTCTAAAACTGTTGTGTGTCACTTGTTGTAGAGATCTTTAAAATCTGTACCAATCATGAGTAGTCGTTAACTGAACAAGCATGAAATGAGGCAAACACGAATGAAGAGAGTACGAACGACATCATAAGAATGGTTGTATTTCAATAGATCTTGTTAACCTGGATTTAATGGGAACTGTCCAGCTGTACAGCTACATTTAATAGCAATCGTGATAAATAGTCTTTTGTTCCAAGGTTTCTTGATAATGCAGTGGTTGAGACTGATGCCAAACCATGCACAGGTTTTGACGTCTGATGACAGAATCAGTGAAACACGTGCAATTAAATGCAAACATTCCGACCACCAGATACTTTCAGTTGAAAATCAGCATGCTTGAGCTTGTACGTTTCAATGGATGTGTTTCTACTAAATTCGTTTTCTATTACTATAGTAATGCGGGACCAATTGTATGTGAACAAGGACGTCCAAAACAAGTTTTTTCATAGTGTCTTTTCTACTTCATTACTGAAGTAGGGATGCCACTCCCCAAGAAACAATCGGGTTTTGCATTATGCTCTTCTGTAAGACAATATCTCTACAAAACATCCCATAATTTTCTTCAGTCTACACTCGATTAATTTCCCGGTCTTCTTTGCCCAACTCAAAGTATGGAAACGATGAAACGGTTATAAACAGCTCATTTCAGTACTCATCATCGGAAATGCCCTGAGCTATATAAACCATAAACCATACAGAATAATTGGTCTAGACATTGACACATGTCTTGATGATTGTTTAGAACTTCGGGCAAAAGAAATAATCAGATAATTGGAAACCGGTATAACGCAGTACAGTATAATGGCAGGCACACTGTATTTTGTATTTATTCACCAAGGACAGAAGGTAGTGATACTCTTAAATGAAAAAAATCGCCCTGTTAGTATTGTTCCCTCCTGTCGATTCAGTTCTTGTTTCATTCCTTGACGCTGGCAAACGATGCCATGTGTGTGTGATCCATAGAGAACTTTACACTAGTGTTAACATCAGTAATATTATTAGGTTTTATTAGTGAATATTATGATGGTTTATGCATTATTTCATGAATATTATAAAATAATTGACCTACACTTAACGACTAAGCAGCTAGTTTTTACTATTTCTCTCAGTATATCACTTTGTAAATAATCCATGTATTATAGTTATTATACCACTTCTGTAGCTCCCATGGAGAGTACACAATCACGTATTGTCTTGTATTTTTTATATTAATGTACTGAAGATGTATCTTTTTGATAGTTAATTATTTTACTTGTACAAGTAAATAATGTTATTGTTATTATTATTTTACTTGTACACTGATGTTCTTTTTTTGCTCAAGAACAAGGTGCAATAAAGTTGCTAGACTTCTTTATTTGTATTGTATTTGAATCCCTGTAAATTAGCCTTTTGTGCATATAACTGTTATAACTTTACCTTATTCATTCAAATCCCTTCGCCTGGTTTACTCATTCATTCATTGTTCAGATGTAAAATGAAGTTTCGTCTTCATCAGCCATGAAGTTTAGTTTATGACAATGATTCAAGTTTCAACTAAAAATCTCGAAAAACAGCAATTCTGTTTGAGAAGGAGTCAAACTGAAGTTATGTGGATGGGATTCCCATTCCGGCTAATCGCAACATTTTCCTCCTTTTCTTGATTTCCAACGCTCCTCAACGGAGAGCTTGTTATAAACAGGTTAGGATTTCTGATATCTTTCATTCCTGTAACCCCAAGACGCAAGAGAGATATCAATCTTATCATCACGAATACAACTTGAGATCTCTATGTTCTTTCCTGTGACAAAATGCCGAATATTTCTACCAAGAGATCAGTGCATCTTGTCCCTGATCTTCCTCCACGGTGCAAAAGTCAAAAGTTGATCGTGTTTAAACTTCAATAAAGAGATTAGGAAATACTTGATTTTATCGATAATATCTACAAATTTATAAATATATTATTATTAAGCTTGGTCGATATTGCGTTTCAGATCGATGGTCAACAATATAATCAATGTTCATCCGTTATAATGTTCCAAATAACGTTATCAGCTATAAAGAAAACGATAAACGTTACATACAACGTTTCAGGAAGGTACTCCTTGCAAGAAATGGCAATGTCCTGAGTACGTCCTTGAGATGGAGGTTCGTTGACCAGTTTTGATTCAATATCAATATCAATATCTTTTATTTCGCATTTCTTAATAATTTACAGAAAGTGTTAATTGTTTGACTTATATTTAGTAAGATATTAGGTACAGTATATTGTTTGATTGAATTGAACTAAATATAAAAGTACAGTAGGAAATGCCTAGTTTCTAAATAAACCGCAAGGTTTTCGAGTTTTAGACACTAGACGTTTTCAGTTAAATTTTGATTACTTTAATTTATCTTACCGATCTTACCGATTATGGTATATTTAGGAAGCTATTTCCTGAAATGTTTGATAATCACTTTCATAACGGAAATGTTTAAAACACCAAGGAAAAACAAAGGGTAGTTTAAACCGTGATTAGTACATCTACGTGACTGGTAAGTCTCATATGATATCAATATCTTAGTAGAAGGTTCGAAGCTTTGAAAAGCAGCATTCTTTCACACTTAGACTGACTGAAACCAAAAACGTCTCCTCCAAAGAGGCTAACTGAAGCAATTATTGTCAAAAGTCATAAGCAAAATAAACGTAGATGTAGAATAAAATGAAATTTAATAAAATAAACAAAATAAAGTATCTTAGGACAAAACCGCATCTTCTCAAAACGTAGACCTATATAACAAATAATAATGCATCACATCTAACCATACCACACGTTTTCGTTTGATTGTACATATGTTCCCCCTTTCACAATATACAGTAACAGTATAAAGAACACCAGAATTGCAGAAAACTAAGTGCATTTGATATGCTAATAACTAAAAAACATGACACGTTTTTCTTCTTTCATTGTCATATAGTTGCCATTAACAAGACAGATTTAAATTTTCTTTGATTGACTGTTCTTGGAGAAAGGGATCATTTAGAAAGGTTCTCAAAGAACAACTTGACAAAATTTGCAAACTTGCAAGTGCTGTGCATGTATCTTGTGCAATGATTGGTGGTTATTCTACAAGATATAATAATAATAATAATAATAATAATAATAAGTTTAATATTTATATGGCGCAGATGACTTAGAACACTGTGCACTTCACAATTTGTCTGTTCGTGTTATGATGCGTTCCGCTCTTGTTTTTAAACATCTAAAAATTTGCCGGCTGAGAGACAAGTTGTACTGAGTAACGATTTAGGCACCGCGCAACAACAATTATATTCGTCCTTGACTACAAAGAGACATTGATACAGAAATGTAATTTTATTTCTAAAACAAATTAATACATGTACAATGCAGAGAGAGAATACATTTTACATATTATGTAACAAACGAATACAGCACATCTGTGTTACAAGATTATGAAGGAAATATAAATCTACATTAGATGAAAAAAGACACAGATTAATACGATGTCTTTCTGGAATATTTCTTAATATCATTTTTTTTTTAAAAGAACTTGTACAAACATACTACATTTTAATTGATTCAATAGGAAAGATTACCTCAATTATACAAAAAAATACTTTATTCTAAAGGATCAGAAAATGCAAAACCTGAATCGTGAATGGCAACCGCAAATCCTAACCTGTCTATGACCTTTCAAATCTTCTGTTTGCGGTTTTCTCCCTTGATTTAGTGCACGGAAACTCGAAGCTGGTGTTCTTCTTTGGTGTAAATATTGCTTAGTAAATAAATCTATAACGATTTTGCACTGATCATTTTTTTGTCAGACGCAATATTCTGATGTTTTGTTGCAAAACAGTTGTGTGTCCAGTTTGTAGCGAAATAATGGAGAAAGTACTCATTCAGAACCGACAAAAGAAGCTATAAATGCGATAATAAGATGAATGCGTGTCTTCGTCGCCCTTGTAATATTATTATACCAAGTTTGTTTTGTTGCTTTATTATAATCAACAATTAATTAAAGCTCTGCAAGATAACACAGTCACGTTGCATTGGAAACTGAGAAGTTGTCAGGAATAATTGAACCTATTTCTACAGAACATCTCAACTTCTAAAGAACTTCAATTCACACTATCCACTGCGTTTTGAACCCAATCAATAAAAGACAAGCAGTTTGGTGTGTAATGTGTATAATGTGTGTATAGGTTAGTATATATTCGAAAGTGTCTTTGTGTGCTTACATGTCTTTGTTTCCTAATTGGAAGGACTACATATATTTTAATGATGACTCCAGTTGCAAAACTTCACACACTCGAAGGACAACGGGTGGAAATAAAAAACCTTTACTGGCAACCGTGAGCATCCTTTATAGCTTTGCCAGAAACGAATTCAGGGCTTGTCAACCACTAATCCTTCACAAGCAAATGGTATATCCATGTTCCTCTCTCCTCTTCAAAATAATAACTTTTACATCAAGTAGTCGGTGAAGCTAACGTTGGTGATAATCTTGCAAGAATGAGTTCAGATATTCTCAGCACATACAGAATTTTGAAGGGTGCGGCTATGCAATGTATGTTCTGGTAAAGAATATTTAGCGGACGATCCGTCGTGTAATCATTTCAGCCATCTTCTGTTAATTCGTGTGATAATTTTGCTTCAGAAGCTAGGTTATATTTAAGAACATACTGAACCTATGGGTGTTGTGTCAGATATATAAGGAATGCCCGCAGGCATACAGCTGCGTTGAATTAACACAAAGTCATCATCATGGGACTCCGATTTTGAGGAACGTTTCTAACTAAGGGCAATGAAAATACTAATAAGTAATAAGCTCAAACTGGTGACAACTGTACACATTGAATATCAAATTAGTAATCTGTAATGTCTTTTAAAATTTGAAGCTACTTTCGGGCATATGCAACTAAGAAAGTAAAGGAAACAAGGTTCAAGTTTGGCACAAAGGCAACAGCATAAAACGTGATTCATTATATTCCTGTATAATTTCCTGTTTCAAAATATTTTAACCAAAGAGAACTTTGATTTATTAAAAAAATTGATGTTACTTAGTATCATGGCCTCATTTCAAAATTATGTCAGACATCTTCTGTCGTAATTTTTTTGAGTTTATATTTTTGGCACAACAAATCCAAAGCAGGGCCTGCTCTGTACTCAAAAAGCTAAGCTGACTAAAGTTGCGTGTTTGGCTCCTGAGTGGTTTGAGGCAACAGAGGCACACTGGCGCCATGCAGCAATGAAAGGAGATGAAACTGTCAGGTTAACAAGTGCTGTATTCGAAAATGTCACTCACAAGTAAATTGCAGTGAAAAGTATTGTCAGTTTTCTTTATGGGCGCTTACACCACCACGACACATGATTGACTAAACTCTGGTTTCTATGTGCCTTACTATAATTCACTGTTCAGCATGAGCGAGAACGCAAACTTCACTGAAAGTCTTGATAGGGTAGGAGTTAGAATTGGTGAGAAATTCCAGTAATTTAACATTCACATTTAATCAGTGAAATCTGTGTCAAGACCGACGTTTTTAAGTTATATCGAAGTTGATATTACTGTAATGAGTTATGCAAGTTAAGGAATGAATTCTTGGCAGTTTTAATAGCAGTACTATCCCGATTTATTAGAAAATGTGATTGTTACTTTAATGATTCTTATGATAACACTAAGCTACCTTTATGATTCGGATGTCTCCTAGTCTAAATTATGATGAATTTAGGATTAGTGAGATTAGGTATTAAATTTGTCATGCCTTCGATTTAAAACTAGACTTTGTATATCTGATACTATCCAAGCTTGCACGAAGATACCTAAAACTAACTAAGTTCAAGAAATGATGGACTCGAATATGTTATTGCCATCGTATCTATCCGGGCATTTGTTCCAATCAACATTGTGCTAACGACGCAGCTATGTCCAGTACTGACAGTATTTTATTTCTGGTTTGCTATTCTGCCAAGTATAGGAACTATTCTGCGCCCTGTCAATCATTCAGTCTCATTCAACAAGAACCTCTAAGACTAAAGGAAGAAACAGTGCTCCAATTTGACCACAGGTTTGCCTGCTATTCAGCTTTTCCTTGTTCTAATACGACTTACGTTTCAGAACCTTACCATGATCAACTTACATTGTTTGGATTGGAAGTTTGAAACTGGTTACTGCCCATCCTGATGGTCTCTTAACTTTTAAAGTGTTCCACTGTCGATCTTTTCTTTCAGTGAAATAATATTGTCATTGAATTATGAATGCCAGTTTTGGCGTAATTCTGTTTATTGTTACATGCAATTGTAGTTTTATAATGAATCTCCGTTCTAAACATCCTTAGAAACTTAGGAAAAATTTGATTTCGCTCGAAATTGTCTCAGTCCTCATTCTTGTATGAAGCATTATCATTGGCATCAGCACTGCGCAACTGTAATGAGAAGGAGGAGGGAGGATTTTTCCCCTGTTTTATTCAACAGTCAGGTTCTCACCCGCACTCGCTGTAGCACAGGTTGTCTGTCCCAGATAAGCCGCCTTTTAGTCATCAGTGGCCTTGCAACCGTTAAGGACAACACTAGCTTGCCTAAAATCTCCGTCCTCGAGGAAAGGACTGCTACCGTTTAGGGAAGCTCTGACTGAAGAAGTGCTTACAAGGAGTTAAACTGATCGAAACATTGTGTTTCCAACTGCATACTTATGTCGTACATTTGGCAAGGGAAATCAATGTATTTTCTTCAGACCTACGTATCCATATATATATTTAGGTTTTACTCTTTGTTACCATTTAGAAAGGAAACGATATATATAGGTTTTTCTGTACTCTTTGTTATCTAACTTCTGCTTTACTAGTTGTCTGCACCTCCGGCAAACTACGTACTACACAAAGAAACTTTGAAATTGTAGCAGTGCTGAGTTGAAATAGAACCCTCTATCATGCAAATCAGGACGGTTCAAAACCTGTACCGTGTACGACTTTACTGAGAGAAGACAAGTTATGTGTAGTGCATTGTTAATCCCAATATCATTCTAAGTGCAATGTTACTCGTCTTCTGCCTGACCTTACAACGTTTTAAACTTTGTTCAAAGGAAACACGAAGCATTGTCGAGTCAAAAAGTGAATCCTTCAACACAAATTGATAAAGCCATTAATTTCTTCAAGCTGAGATGCACCATTCCCGTTGGTAACTGATTCTGACTTTCTTCTGCTGCCCAGTTGAAAGGAATTAACAAGAACAGTGATGTAAAAAGGTGACAGCTCTCAAAGTAAGTTCCATAGATCGTTTCGCTAACTGTAACTGGCCGGTTGAACTGTGCCAATCTCTGTATTATTATCTCGCTCAATCCCTGGTAAAACTTGCCATATAATTTGGTTAACAGTTCTCTGATAGTTTAATCCAATGTTTCATTGTTTGATGATAGAACAGATCCGTCATCAGCTATAAACAAATTACAAAGATAAATATTGTCGACTTCTTGCCGGCGTCGTAATTGTCATTGAAAGGTGTTTGGTTTGGAGGTGAAGGAACTTTGACACGTGTTTGTTATTTTCTGGTGTTGTGAATTTGGTTTGCCGTCTTCATAAAGTACTTAGTTTGTGTCTGTATAGATCTGATCAGATTCATGATACTTGATCTTTCGTGACGATGTTTTAAGGAGGGGAGCATCGGATAGAAATCATACCGTAACATGAAACATCAGCGCTAATGTCTAATGAATAAATGAAGCAATGGCTGACATACGTGGAAATGTACTGATGTGAGTTAAGATTCTGTGGCCAAAAGCAACTTCTTCTTAATTCTGCCCTCAAGCAACATTTCAGCTCAATATATCAGGGCCATTTCAGTATACTTGTTTGTTAGCATGCGGTTTTATAAAGACGTGCAGTTAAAACGCAATTAGGAATGTAGCTAGCGATCATGGACGTTCACTAGTTCGAGTAGTCGTGGCTGCTAGCTGCAGACATTACTGTCATTAGACACAGCTAGAGATCTGATGTATGTGTTTGCACGACAGTGTGTTTTGCTGAAACTCAACATTACGATTTTGTTTTATTTGGGGGTTTTTCCTTTATAAATTGGCACGTGTCAGCTTGCGAGGGGTTATCACCGAAATCTTGAGAAGAAACAAAGCAGTTTCACTTTGGGGTTTGGGACGAACTATTTGAATGGAGCACTACTAACTACTTTGCACGTGTTGTGGCATATTCTGGGACAAAATGCTTGTATGGTTTTAAACATGACTTCGTTGTTTTATTCAAAATCTTTCTAGAACGTCTTTCAAATTGAGAGAGGAATTGTGTGTTCAAACGTGATCTTTAGGCCATAGATTTCCGTTTTCGCACTGTTATCGTTTCTTAGTGGTTAACCTCAGTTTTGTGAATTGAGATTTCAAGAAAACGTAGTGAGGCAGTGTGACTGTCCATAATACTAATCTAGGACTATATATCATAAGACAAGAATGACTTCAGTGTTCTAAAGGAAGATTTGCTCATTTAGTAAGCACATGAAATCGAATGCAGCGGAACTGACAAAGTTTCAAGAATCACGCGCGCGATACGTGTATTTCTAAAATCAACCGTTGATTGCATATGATCAAACACAACAAAGCATAAAGAAACAGACTTACCGTATTGCTGATGTTCTGGGTAGTACTCAAAACTTGCTGGAGGAAAGTTCATAGCATTCGTTGAGTAAGGCGGCATTCGTCCGAAGATACCAGCCATCTTAATTTGCCGTCTTTCCTTGCTCCTCGCGTTCTCTGACAATGGAGGAAAATAACACATTCAAGTATTTGACCCAGCTACATCTAATATCTGTGTTCTCTCACTCTAGTACGGCCCGAGTGTTCCCATCCCAGTGACGTTGTCAATCAGCGCACTCATTAACGATTAATCAAAACAGAGCAACACATTCTTTGTAAACGAGAGATCATCATAATTATTGCAGACGAGCATTTAACCATAATCCGCTGTTAAAACTCGATAATGTGGCTAAAATTAAATGATGACAGATTTCGTTGCTTTAATCACGGACAACTAAGACTTGCATTATTTGGACTTTACAACGCGTATTCCATGCCATAGACATAATTACAGAGGGCCCCCAAATAATATTAACAGATCCCCAACTTACTCTCCTCCTTTCGTGCAGACTGCGATACTAACTTACCTGAGGGCGTTATAACATAATACTGCATGGTAAACGAGAGGTCAACGTGCTATCACAGAGCTATTGCCTCACAGTAGGCAAGTTTGCTGATTGGCTAATTTTGGTGGCGAAAGGTATATAATATGGGGAAACATCATTCTGACGCCTTCTAGTATTTCTCGGCATGACTCGATCAGCATTATGCATCACAACATTTAATATAGGCCATTATAGCTGTACATGTCAAGTCATAGAAATGTCAACTCCAAGCAAACAAAGTTATCGTAGAATGGCTTGTGGCTTAAGAGTTCCTTAAGTGTAATCTATTAGTTGCCTAGGAAAAGTGTGGTTGTAAAACATACAGTGATATACATTCATATACTTGAAGACATCGGGGTCTGGATAGATTTAAAATACATGTCAGCAATTAAACTTAATCGAGGAAATCATTAGCTAGGCTTTCTAAAATATCACGAAATAGTCAGCCAGAGACACGTGATGGCTGTACTTAAGTGGTTAACGTGGCCGTGACTTGCCCTGACTATGCATAATAGGTTATCTTTTAGAAAAAGATTGTGGAATTATGTTTGTGTGTTCATTTGAAAACATAACTATTAAATAAGTGATAAGCTCTTCTCTGTTTTGCGAAATAAAATAACTTCACTTCAGTTCAGGTTCATTCCGAACACTCCTCCGATCCTAACAAGTTTTATTCTCTAGACAGTAGTAAACAAGAGATATAAATAACACAGTAATAATATCCACAAATTCAGAATTCGATTGCCTTTTATAGATAATTTGATTACTTTTCATATTTACATATCAGTTAGCTTGGGCAACGTAAACACTGAATAGGCTTTCTACTCAGCATTATAACTTCCATCTCTCAAACACTTGAAAATTGACGTCATTCTGACAGTCCCTGCTTCACTCATGAGTGATGACTCAATCTGCCTTTCTTGGTCTACGAAAGGGCTACACAGCTAAAAACATACCAAATCGAGTTTTTGGTGATCAATATATCCAGCCCAGTATCGACAGCCGTACCCATTTTGGGCTTCTGTATTAACGAATATGTGTGTAATTTTTAGCAAACGTAGAGCTGTTCACTTAAACTCTAAATTACATTAATTCCCCTATGTAAGGACAGTTCAATAGTTCACAATAAAAATTCATAAAGTTTGCTTGTGAAATATTGCTTTAGTCACGCCTGTTTGCATTGATTATCACTACTAAAGAACGTATGCGGTACAATTCAATGATCAACTCACACACTGATTTAAGCCCCAACTGAACGGAGTTGGTCTCTATTTGGAATCACACGTAAAGTGGACGAATTCCATAAGCCAGTTACTTCGAACTTGGTAAAAGGAAAGTGTATTTGAATTCTATACATTTTTTCAGTCATGGAAAAGTAATATTCTGCCATTTCTTGCCGCAGACCACTTCGGCTAAACTTGGTAGCTAGGTGTAGTGACATTGAGTGCTCTTTCCAATCTCAAGGTAGTCATCTGAGTACAGTCGAAACTGAATATTTTGAAGTGTGCATAAGTGTGAAGCCTTGATCGTGACTGCACGATGCAATGAGAAGGCTGGGAGCCAAGGTGCAACATCGAGGACTTGTGAAACAAGTCTATATATATATATTCCAATCGCACCCACACAAACCTCAAGTATTCATAAGCCCTTATCCACTGATTCGTTCCACAGTGTTAATTGGTTACGAAAACTCTCGATTGAGACCTTAACTAAAACAGCATTATACTCAGGTCTGATTTGTATTTCGGAGATATTTGATTCAGTTATCTTAAACCGCAAGTTCACCAAAAATATAGTCCAGAAAATGGCTTCTGGGTGATAGAATAGAATGTCAGTTTTCATGCACATCTATAACAATTATTTCTGACCATCATTTATGGACAGCTTGCCATCCAACAAGAATCGAGTAACAATGTGTCAACTGTCATGTCTTTTAAATACTTGCCCGAAGATTTTAGTGTTGTTTCAGTGAAAAATTGCACATTGTAATCTCCATTGTAATTGTTAGTGTATTGTTTAGACCGTTGTATTTCAAATCGAAGCAATCAGTTTTCGTATTTCTTTCAAAAGCTTACTTGGCAAAGGGATAGTAAAAAATTAGTTCACATATTTAGGTGCAAAGCACGCTAAGGTAGTCTGACAAAAACAAACATTGACGGCATTTTGTTGCTATAACATGGCTCACTTTTTTTAGCCCCACTTACACTACACTGGATTTTTGGTACGGCTAGGATAAAGTGGTACGTAATCGTGCCATGAGTTTTACCCGTGCTCGGAATATTTATTTAGTTAGTCCGAGCACGGGTGAATTTGGGACAGGTACCACTTTTATCCGCGCCGTACCAAAAATCCAGTGTAGTGTAAATGGGGCTTGGCAGGTCAAAATAGCACTGTCCAGCTTTGCTGTGGACGAAGAGAAATGAAAAGGAACAATATCTTAATAAAGATAGTTGGAATATTTTTACTTTTCTATATATAACAACATTTGGGCGGTATGGCCATGATGGAAAGTCTGCTAGTATTTGGAATATTTTTACTTTACTATATATAACAGCATTTTGGCGATATGGCCATGAAAGTCTGCTAGTGTAGGAAAGTCAAATGTATTTTACATATGCAGCATAATTCCATAAACGAAGAGAGAACAGGTTTAAAGTGTCAGACTTCCATGAGCTAACGCTACTATAACTACTACTCACTGAGCTAGTGCTAACACTGTTATAGTCTTACCTGCAGCAATGCACCAGCTTTGAACTGTCACTCTCACTAAAGTATAAACTGTATCTGTTTCGTATTAAAATATGATCGCAACGCTGCGGTATTAGTACGTGCGCAAGCTGTGGCGTGTTCTCCCCTGGACGGCTGAATATAAACGGAGCTAGCTGAACTTCCTCCGTATAGCGATGCCACGCTAAGCAAGCAGTATTGTCCCTGGGAGAGACTGACAGGCAGGAACCAATTAGTCATTAGTAATATTTTTTCTGTAAAAGATCCACAAAAGATTGATTCTCTTCAATATATACTTGCGAATATTTGTGCGTGACTGCGCTCCTCGTCACTTGCATTGCAGAACATAACTCGCACAAAACCTTTGCGCATATATTTGCATGAGTGTAGTAAAATACTGACCCCAACTGAGATGAACATTTCGAAGAATGTTTGTTAAAATTTATACGCAAAATCAAGCACTTCTTTCTCTCTGCCCTTCCAAATTTCATGCTGTTGTTCCAAATGTTGGACTTTTATACCAAGCTGCTCACTGGTTTGCATGACGGCCTTGTGTGTTTTTTAAGTATTCTCGCTTGTCTTTAGACTTTGATTCGAAACCAAACATTACCGTGGAGTCAGCACACAAACTGATATGGTTGAATTTGCTTAAGTATGTTTGAAATTAGACCTTTATCAAATATCTTTGAAACGATCTTACTTTCTTACTTTGCATATTTTTATTTAACCATGTCTTAAAACTGCATGAATTATTTTAAAGTATCTCCTGTACTGAACATGAAGAGACTGGCTTTGTGTCGAAGATTGCGGTGGGCATGCAAAATAGCACGCGTCCAGTATTAAAAAGTGCACCAGGAGCGCAAGACAGAAGCTGTCTTATTTTCATCTTTCCAGTGCCATTGTTTTTAGTTTGGAATATTTTTTCATAAACTGATTTCCGCAAAATATGACTAGGCATAGAGTGTCAATTCCTTGGCGAAAATGTAACTGAAAGTACACTCCCATAACCGTCCGCGTTTAGTCGAGATTTTCCTTCATGTTTTCTTTCTTTTTTAATCTTTTGCAGCGAAGCTTCTAACAAAGAAACGGATATTTTCAAATCTGTTTAGAGCTCTTTCTTAATTTGTCTTCCAATTCAGTGGTTACTTTGCCATTGGCTTTGGGGAGGAATTCGCGTGAGTGTCTTCGACAACTTTGTATCCGGCTTAAGTTTTGCTGTTTGCTGGTAGAAATTACGAGAATATACAGACATAATACTCGCTAAAAGATGATATCAATAAAACTTTTAAAGGCTAAAAAAAAGAGTTAAAATATAGATCCAAAAATTTTCACAGGGATTATGATTATGATGACTTTGTAGTCGAAAACGTTTGGATCTAATCTACAATTTAATTATTTTGAACTCTTTCTTAGCCTTATAGAATTTTATTGATATCACAAGAATGTTTCTTTATATATTTGTAAAAGCATTTGGAGAATCCAATGGCCATGCAGCCACAAAAAGGAATACCAAATTGCGAATAATTGTTTCAATATCTTTTGTGGGCTTGGTCCTAAGTTGTATTGTGGTTCGATGAATCAGTCCACGTTAATTCACGAACTTTCTACAACAGTTATTGTTAAGCTTCAACATGAGAGAGACGTCCACTGAGCTGTTTTGCTCTTGTTTCTATTTTGTAACTCAGTGTTTCGTGACCGCCACACTCGCAACCGAGATCTTCTGCAAATCCCGCTGTACAAGACTGCTTCCGGTCAGAGGACATTTCATTATAGAGGCGTGAATCTATGGAACCAGTTGGACAGCAATATAAAACAGGCACCTTCCCTGGCCATTTTTAAGAACCAATTAAAGAAGGATATGTTGGACAGTTTTTAATAGGTTTTTGCTAAATATTTTATGAAATAGGTTTTATATATTATATTATATATATTTTACTATACTTTAGGATTTTAGCTTTTAGAACTTTTATTCTTTTTCTTTTTTTAAAAAACATTGTAAATTTATGTTGAAAAGCCCTGAGGGGAAACTAAATAAAGTATGTATGTATGTGTATGTATGTTTCACAAATTGCACAGGTGATTATTCAAGAATTCAGGATCTGTTTTCAGTACCAGCGATTTCAATGACTGCATCCGAATGGAAAATCGAGACTAAGAACATAGAGAACTGATAAAGTTCCTAGTCGGATCTCAGCATATTTTGTTAGCAGTGTCTCCAAAAAATATTTTTTAAGGTGTGAAAGGAATATATCTTGAAAATAAGTCAAAGATATATTACTGAATTCTAATCACATCCTCAAACTAAGTGACTTTGTTATATGTGGTTTAGTTTTCACGACCTACATGTTGAGAATAATGAAGAAATGGAGTTTGAACTCAGTCGTATTGGTATATTGTGAGTATCTTCAGACATTTAATTCCCGTTGGCTTGCTTTCTATTCATGGTATGGCACACAGCGGTAGTGTCACTACGACGTTATACTATGACCATGAGAACACTGTTTCGCGAATTGCGAACTGGTAGTAAGAAGGCTGTAGTTTGCCTAACCCTATCCCTAACCTAACCTAACCTAACCTAACCCAACCTAACCTAATCTAACCTATCCTTAACCTAACCTAACCCAACCTAACCCTATCCCCAACCCTAACCCTACCTAGTTTTAACATTTATGGTGTACTAGCAAAAAGGCTAAAATCTATAAGCTGGCTTTAAGGAGTGCAAATCAGCGAGTAGTTTTGTTTTCTACACTCACTGTTTCAGTTGACTAATCAACAACACCATAGCCTGGTTAGTATCTTTGTGAGATCTCGATTATTAGGAGATAACAAAAACGAATAAAACATGGCCTTTCGTTCTTAGTCTTAGCTAGAGTCAAGCCATTGTACGATCAATCTGTTGTTAGGCGCCCATTTTTTGGACAAATGTAGCAACGAAAAATTAATCCATTTTGGCAGCTATAGCTACTGGCCTGCAATATAAGATTACTATATAAGATTATTATTATATGATATTATTATTTTATTTTATTTTATTTTCCTCATGATTTATTTATAAACAATGCCTCAGTACAGTCTGCGTGAAAGGTTGAACAACCTAGCTTGAAAGATGCTTTTTATATGAAAAGGTGAAACTGTTCCGATAAAAAGGTCTTCCGTTAAAATTCGAATGATGCCAATAACTTGAAGAGGGCTTAAAATCTCCTTCCGTAAATCCCTTTATCCGTCTCTAGCACACCTGCAAGCTATATCCACTACAATGTCCACATTCTGTCTCCAATTTATTGCGATTTTTATGGCTTTGAAACCAAAGCAAATTTCATAACAGCGAGAGTGCTACAAGTAAGGAGGCGACGCCCATTATACCTCCTTTCTCTTCGAATTCAGGGAAGTAATAATTGCAGTTGATTCTGTCTCCACCTTTATTGTCATTTAGTGATTGACTCTAGTCGCCGGAAGAATTGACTGATGCTTGTACAAGCAAACATAAGTGTCTGGTGCAGCGACTTACTATAGCAATAAATGTTATGAATAATATCACTTCTCAGTACACATAGCGGATATTTTCAAATTGTTTTAGCTGTTCGTAATCAGTTAGTTCAGCTGTAAGAGCACTCTTTTGACTATTTTCTCCAGCACAGCAACAGTGAAATCAATTTGTGACAATCTGAAATCCTAAATCCAAAGTCAATTGCTGAACTTCTATATCGGCGACATTTCGTTTGTTTGGCACAAGGGAATATGTAAAATATAATAGGTGTCCTGGAAAATCAAGAAAACTTTTCTGCCATGTCTGCATAATATCAACTTTCTGTAGAATAATACCCCACTTATCAGTTCATAAAATGCCAAGAACAGACCTGCAAGATGGTGATATATTTATTATTTTGGCAGTATCACAGATAATCCTGGGAAACAAAAGTCGCACCTGTTCATGGCACCTAGACTACGAACATGCAGTTTGTTATCTTCAGTGGATATTCTAAGTCATTCATTTCCTGACTTCTCGTGAAATTCCTTGCCAATGGAACTTTACACAAAACCTTAAATAATTATCACAGGAAACAACAACAAGAACAAAGACAAAGTGACAGCGAAGCACGTGGATGAAAACCATGCTTTCACAGCAAGATCTTTGTGCCGAGCTATATAAAACCAATGCGTCATTGAACCTATTTCGTCATTCAATTCCACCTTTATTCACTAAGTTCCAGAACTCTGAATGCACAACTATTCAATTTTTACAAAGGGCCTTGAGCTGTTTTGACTCCAAACCAAGAATCCTTCGATTGTAAACACTGATACCATTTGTCAAGTTTTTGACAATTTTTTTTGTCACTTCTCAGTTTGGCGGGAAACTGACAGTTTCAACGAGGCAGTGTCCTTGCTGGCACATCCGTTTCCTGTCATCTGGTCTGCCAAACAGCGATTTCATGCAAATGAATCACAGCTACTCTCTATAGGGTTTTCTCTCTTGGGGAGAGCATTAGAAATTTCAATTATTTCGAATGCAAAGGACACGCAAAGCACACCAGGCATATCTTTTCCACGGCGCAAATTGTGTTCTCTTTTGCCAAACAAGCAACACGCATCTCAGAATAGATTATAGATCCTGTCAAGCACCAGGCTGAAAATCGAGTCTGACTTTTATTGATATTTCACTGATTAGTTCTTATCCTATTAGTAATGTAAATGGTTATTTCCATCACACGCGCTCACTTATCAGTAAAAAGAGCTAAGAGATCGATTCTTGGTAAAATGTCTGATGATTGTATTGATTGCGGTTGACAAACCAGAGACGGGAGATTATTGTGATCTAGTTAGTTGGGCGGAGTGATGCGATTATAGCTAAGTGCCAACCGAAAGACTCAAACAATCATTTTGGTTGCCTAAACGTTTCTATCAATATCTGGTTTGCATTCATAACAAAATGTGTATACATGTACCTGTACCTGTATTTGCCTTGCATAAGAGCTCTGCGCACGATTCACTTCATCAATAAATGGTATCACTTCATGTTGCGTTGAAAATCCCAGCCCCTTGTCACAATCTAACTTTTATATTTAGATGGTTTCTATCGCACCACTGAATTCATGTCTAAATTAATCCAAAGACAGGCCTTGATGAATACAAGATATTTCTAATATTTCACTTGGGGTCACACGTGTCGCGTTGACAAAGTTGACAAAGAAAATTTGTACCTAGCTAACTTAGGCATCATTGTTTCAGCTGAACCATAAGGAACAAATAATAAATATACTACGCAAATCCAATCAGTTGCATCCGAATATTGATTCACAATTTAATACCGACTCGCCCTACAAATTATATCTGAACTGTTCACTACCCAATCATCTATTTTAGAGGAACATATCTGTGGGCCAGATTTATTTGCCAGTGAAGATTAGCGTGAAATTTACTTCTTGGGTTTTATGAAAGGAAGCAGATTTATTGAGGTTATATTCATTTTATTTTATTCATTATTGGAAGCCAATTACCTCAGCAGAACAATCTGATAGACAGAAAATCCTGTTTCTCTGGAACTACAATGACCTGGGAACGCTGTCTATATTAAGAAAAAGGAAATCGATATAAAGGTTTTACTTTGATTAAAAAATGGAGTGTTTGAAATTCGACTGGAACAAAGCAGTTTCACAACTACAGTTTGACTTTTAGATTTTCAGAAACAAGATTTCCAGAGCTTCTTTTGGTTTTTTGCGGTCTGCTCGATCGCTTAGTTTTTACTAGAAGTAGAAACTGCCAGATTATAGTCTTCCTCACTCTGGTAACTGAAACCCAAAGCAATAAAATGAAATAATACTCTCCGAGATGGTACTTGAAGTGCTGAGGAGTTTAAAAACACCAAACACCAAACAAAGGATATTGAAAGGTTTTCAGTGCTAACTGGCAAAGATATTGAACGTGTAAATTGTGGCTACCGGCCGGGAAAAGCCTGCAGGCATTTTGGTTATCAGGTGGTCTGGAGTATCGAGATCATGGTATTCTGAATTAGAAGAACACACATTTGGAGCGTAACGAGTTTGTGGATTGAAATAAAAACCAACTAAGACTACAAACTAAGACATATTATGCTTCCCTACAAAGTTTGACATTAACAGTGAACACAAATCACTCGGAAACTAAACAAAGTGAGTCGGTAGAGTTTCAGATGGCCTTACAGAGCACTGAGAGCAGGGCGTCAAGATGTTTCTGCACTGTACTTTCTTGGTCTTCTGGTGTTTTATAATACTGCATTTATCGCAATGCATTTGACCAAAACATTTACAGATTTCCCAATGTTCTGACAATAGGTAGTTAAAAAATACAGACACAACAGACAGTAGGCTACAGACAGTAGGCTACAGACAGTTGCAGGGATTTAAGACGCCCTTAAAGTTCTTCGTTCTGCAAATATACCTCGATTCTCTAATTAATATTATGCGGTTCGCAGCATGCTGGGGCTCTCACACTGAGTGAATAACTGAAGGTAAAGAAAGCGTAATTACTGCACGGAAGGCACAAGAACAGATCAACAAGCACGTTTTAGCAAACACTACTGCAACACGGAAGAAAACGTAATGGGTGAATCTGTGGCGAGCGAGTTCGGACGCTATAATATCACACAGTGTTTGGGTATGGATGTCCTTTGACAAACAGCCATGCTTTGTAACAGAAACGAACGCATAAGTTGGATTGCTTTAGCCTCTCCTTATCAAGAAAAGGTATTTATAGTTATGGTGATCAGTTGAAAGATCAGAAATTGATTACGTACCTGTGTCAGTATTGAGGCTGTGTTAGTGCACTAGGTTTTGATAACCACCGACCCAAATCGTCAGCTGAGGCAATTGTTACTGGATCAGAGCGCTTGTTATGTTGCTTCCAGTGATGGCTTCCTTTCAACTGGATATTCTTTAAGATAAAAATGTCTTCATTTCCTGTTGGCTTATTGTGATTGAACGTTGCTCTTGAGTGATTTCACGAAAATTAGCCGAAACGTTGTCGGTGTTTATATGGAAATTTATGTGAGTGGGCGAGAGTTGTTGCAGTCAACAACGCAGGCACCGGGTTGATACCAGGTCTTGTGCTGACTAATTTATTTTCAAGTGAATTCTGGAAATGCCTTTTTATTTCCTACGGTTATGGGACTGAATAAAGGACTCATATGACCTCCTATTGTTTCACAGCAAATCAGCTACTTTATATTTCACCACTCGGTTTGATTTAGGCTCGGGGCTTTGAAATCAAATCTTAAATTAGGGCCGAACTGCAGGCAAAGTAAATCAAGTTAATTTAATGTTGGTAAATCAATTTGCAAAGTCTTACTTGAACATTTGTCATGGATCAGGACAGCACTTGCCAGAAAGCCTTTATCACATTAGTACATCTTTGCATGACTATTTTGTCATTATTAGCATGAGAAAGGATTTTGTTTGTTGGTTCTAAAATGGGCCTGGCTCTTCTTCGTTTCCGGCAAGCACTTTGGAACCCGTCACTTTGCGGAATGTCTCCCTCCCGAAATACTCAGGCGCGTGTGTTGACAGTTGACACAGTTTACCCCTTTGACTTCGTCAAAATAATTTCTTAATAATTAAATTTTGCGAGAAATCCCGAAATTAAAATCGATTATAAACTGTTGTTGTCTCCATAATCTGGCTGTGTTGGACCAAATGTTGTCAATTAGTTCTTTCGCATGTAGCTCTTAAAATATATAATATGAACTTGGTCAATTTGCGCAAACTGACAATATTCCCAATAACTTCCAACTTCTCAAAATTGGAGCACTTGAGCTAATTTGCATTGCGCTTGTATCATAGTAGCGCCTAATTAAAAGTTTAATTATTCTCAAGGAAGGCAAAAGGCTTCCCTTAATTTAATGTTCACGTCAAACAATTTATCATCTTTGACTTTAGCGCTGTTTGCAAGTTTTATTCACTTCACTCAAAGCAAACAAACTCAACTTTGTTATACAAAATTAAATTTTGGCACTGCTATATGAAACCCAATAAATTAGAATTTTACGTATGTGATATAAACAGAAAGAAAGAAAACATTATTGGTAAATTTTCTTAGAGATAATTTAATAAGAAATTGTAAAGCAAGTAATCTTTTCTAAATACACCGCATTCCAAGCGGAGGATATAAATTTCGGGTCGGAACTTTCCGCAGTCAATATCAATCTGTATCAAATGGCGCGGGGTATTTGAAGACCCTGCCTCTATGTGTCATAGTCATAAACGTATTTAGAAACACACCTTTATAGAATTCATCAGTAAGCGTGGAATAAACAATGACAGGGCTATCGAACGCAAGCATGGAGTACTACTTGTTTGGGAAGTGTCATCTCTAATTCTTTGAAATATTGTGCACAAAAGATAATTTTGTTAGCTACGAAAAGCAAATATTCTTGAAGTTACTCTATGTTAAATCTGGGATTTCAGTTCGTGGTTTATTGAGCAGTTTAACAAATGAAATATGGATGTCAATTCACTTGAAAATCATATAAAGTCTTCAAATTTTAACTTTCATGATTTTACTTTAGGACTGCTAAGGCGGGAAAAATTTCTTGTCATCTTGAAAGGGAAAATTGTTGAGTTATACTTAGCGTGCCCCAATCAGTAAACTAAATCATATTTGGCATCATGGCTTTTAAATGTACTGATGTGTTTAGTCTAAATGTCAGAACGTTTGTGCACATTCAACGAACGAACGGCGTGGCTATTTTCTCGGAGTACAGTGAGTGTAAACAAAGTTTAAGAGAGTATTTAATTTTCGAATACTGAACGCAAAATAGACTATGAGTAGCAAAAGAACATTAAAACACTTCTGAAATGCAACACCAATTTCTGTCTGATGGCTAGTTTTGGTGTACACTCATACTAGTCACCCTTCTGTCAGTTTTGCACCATTACAATCAACTTATAACGGCTCGAAGCACTGTTTTATTTGCCTTGCACTGAAACAGGCTGGTTTTCTCATCTTGCTTATTAAACATGTGTCATGTGGTTGCTGCAGTGTGCTGGGAAGGTGTTTTGTGCGAGGTTATCCACCAAACACCCCAAACGTTCATGCAGTTGAAAATGCAAGCAGCAGCCTCTGGTCTATGATTAAATTTAGGAACTCATTGAAGTCTTGATTTTGGCCTGGCTGCACGATAGCAAGTATGATCCACTTCGAAAAAACATTAAAAAATTATTGAAACAAAGAAAGAAAGTAAAAACGTGCTTGAAAGTTTGCAAAGAGGATTATCAACATTTTGTGAGGATATGTTTGTCTGTTGGTTTCGTTTGCTGACCTCACCTTGCACATTGATTAACGAAGAACCAGGCCCAGATTATACCCCCTGCGTTGCCTGATCGTGATTTGCCGTAACTAAGCTAAGGCTTTGATAATTTTATTATTAATTTTCCAGACAGCTCTCCTCGCTTCTGTGTTCTAAAGGACTAGAGACCAATGCTGAGGTTGGAGGAACATGTATACAAAATGTTATCTCTCTGGATTTGCGAAGAACGCCACACGAAGGCAATACTTTAACTTGATCAGAAGCAAAATTTGGGATTAACATTTGCTTAGTTTTGTGCCTATTTAACCTCTAAACGAAGCCGAAGTGAACGCCTTGAATGCTTGATGTAAAGAAAAGAGATCAGTTTAGTTCGACCAATATACTTTGCCAGTTTTCGTCCCAATGAATTTTAAATATGACAATAAAACAACTTCTAACCTGAGAAAATTAGTTAATTCTATTAATTTTGAAGGTGTCTGATCATGAGGTTTTTTTTAAACGCTTGTTTTTTTTTAAACGATTGTTGAAGCGAAGGACTTGAAATCTCAAGGAAGAAAATAATATACGAACATTTCCTACCTCCTCGGAGCTCTCTGCCAACAAACCAAATCAGTAATGCACACAAAGTGGCGGCATGCAAGCCATTGTGTCGACCGATTATACAAATACTTCCAATATACAACCTACTCAAACGAGCTAAACAAGCTCCAGAAGAACACCCAAAAACTAGATCCTTCGTTTGTGGTTGCATACATCATAAAAACCCGTTGTCAGTATACACTGAAGTTTGAAAATATAAACAATAAGCTAAACCGTGCAGTCTGGGACCTAAGACAAGAAAATATCAGAACCAGTTTTAGCTTTAACCCCATGCACCCCTGTTAAATTCACGCTGCTATTCTTTGATTGAATTCTAAATAGCTCCTTCAGATAATTATCTAATTCCATCCCACGGACTTTATGTAAGCGCAGCTTTTTAAACCTGGTACAGTTGAACTGCATTGATTGTTCTGCTGTAAAACTGGCAGAAGATGAAACCATTGTATGACAAGTGTATAGACAAGATTCTAATGTAAAGAAAACATTATGGTACATGTGTGAGTTGCCGCGTGCCGCAAACTGTTCGGATAAAGACACAATATAGATTCATTACAATACGCTACACAGCGCCTTCCTGTCGCACGAGCACTTTCGTACATATTCAGCGATTTCTTTGATTATCTAAGTTTCTGTCTTGTTTACATTCTAGACAAAGCAAAACCTAAAAAGAATGACAAACACCGGCGAAGTTTACACAAGTGTTTCTTCGCTCAAACTTTGATTACATTTGTCATCGTCTAAGATTTTAACTTTGCTGTATTTTTTAAGTATCAGGATTTTCCTGAAACCAAGTATTAAATCTTAGTATTTTGAGAAACAATATTTTGGAAAAGCATCAAAATATTTTCCTCACTTATTGTCTACTTCTATGTGTATGCATTTAGTTAGAGAACTATGCGATGACGTCAGCTCAAACTTTCTCTTCGACTCCTTTTCATTTTGGAACCAAAGGGACTTACCAATTCACTGTATTAAAAGTTGGATTGAACATTATGGTGTTTCTTTCAAAAACAGTTGAAATTTCGGTCTTCTGACCCTTTTTATTCCAGTCTTTTGATGCCGAGATAAGATTTGAAGGTCTTTTCATAAACTGTTAAACAGATATTCTGATTCTGGTTTCTCGTTCATGCATGTTTGATCGATTATTCGAAATAAACTGAGTAAAAGATTATTGCCAACAGAATTTCACTAATAATGCCTAGATCTTTCACTTACTGCAATTTCTCAGTATCACTGGTTTAAATTGCAAATAAAAGACTTTCAGTAATTTTAATTAAAAGTTTATTTTGCATCATCTTTTCAACTAGCAAACGCCGAAATAACTTGGGTAATCACTACTTGTCCAAACTGCTCGATATAAAATTAGTCAATTTATATTCGAATATATAATATTTCAGTAAAAAATGTTGAGCTGTTCTACCGCTAAGTAAAATTGCAAAAATCAAAATTAGTACTTTCAGATTTCATAAAGCAAATCTTCGGCTTAAATGACTCCATACTTTGGCTAAGTCGGTCCCAATCACCAGCTCAAAACTGCAAGACTATATAGTATAGGAGCTGGTATGTTAATAGTTGAATTTTTTTTAGATCTCCACTGACTAAAATAATTGAGTGATAAGATTTGTACTGTTTGAATTTGAGTGTTAGACATTAGGGATTTAACCACTGGTTGAAAATATCACATATTACTATTACAAATCCCCTTCACAGAGGCCATTGTGTCTTTGGAATCTATTGCAAACGCTTTTCCCTTTTGACACTTTCAAAACAGTTGTAAGAAATAAAACAAAACAAGAGAAAAATTCACACGTGATCAGAAGCTATATTCATCAAAAGATGTCATTTATTTGAGTTATAACCTTTTATATTCCCTGAACTTAATTAAGGCCAATGACGAACAAATAACCGTTTATATTTTCAATGTAATTCAATTGTCCTGATTTCCTAGAATATACGATTATTGCGAGAAATGTTCAGACGACTAGTTCAATGCGACGGCCGAGGCTGTATAAAAGCACCATGATGAATTTTAAATATAATAATTGAATTTTTAGTATCTCCGTTTATGGCTTATTTCTTGTTTTTCTTTTTAAATTTACCTTACATGTAACTTTTAACTATCATATATTTTTTCAGTTAAGGATGTAACTTTTAAGATGTGTTTTATCAATTGAAGTAAAGACGTTATCATTATTGTCAGTACAAGTCATAAGACGTTTGAAACTACACAACGTTTTATAGATTAACGGCCGAAGTACATCTTGAACATTTTTCATATCTCGTCAAGATACTGGAGACGTTTTTATCGCGGAATTAGAAGGGCAAGACACTTGAACAAAATTGCTAGAATTATTCAGTCGCTGGAATGCTTATTTTCTCATGTGAATTGTCTCCGCGTTAGATTTCAAGACATGTTCATGCGTGCTATCGCAAGTTATAGCTGTATAGAATTCACAAGTAAATTCAAATTATTGCTCCGAATCGCACACGCATGTTACCAATACGTCTTTCTTCATTAGCGAATAGTTTAGCAAATACAAGTTTTTCGTTGTCACAGCCAGATAATTTCATAAATTGTTTAGAAATGTTTAAAGATGTAAACTTACTAGTATTCCACTCCGCAGACGATGTTCTATCTCGACATGTGAATAATCATTTGAGACAACTTAGAATTGACCGACTAATTACTAAAATTCATTGCATTGCTGTGATTCGACTCAATGATACCGAGGATGGGTTTCGATAGGCATTTTGACACCGGCTTTTGAAAGAGACCTCATATGCACGCTATGATGAACTGAGTACAGCGAGACACGGATTCTCTCAATACGGCTGTATGCAAGCGACTGCACTCAAGCATGAGACCTATATACCCGGCGTATCAATCTAGGGAGGTACCCAACAAAGATATAACTTATATTCAACATGGCGCGCGCTTTTCTTAAGGCCTGCTTACACTAACATTGTAACATCTTTTTCATTTTTTAATTGCGACTGATATCGCTGCAGTTTCTATGAAACGTGATTTTTGCTACACTTTTATGAAAAATCACCGCCACGTTGCATCAAGTTTCGAAAGCATGTTCAAAACCTCCGCCCAGAAATCGCAGCTGGTTACACGCGCGATTCGAAGTTGCAGCGCGAGCGCGAGAAAAATTGCAGTGGAAATCGCGACAAAAATTGCATCAAAAATCGTCTGTGTAAACGAGCCTTCAGGAAGCAAATTCGAAAGGCCCGTTTACAAAAATGACTTAGTTTTGCAATGCCATCAGAGTTGCAATTATTCGGCAATTTTATTGAATTTTCGCTGTTATTTAAATTTTAAAATTATGGTTGCCTCAATTGCCAATGCTTTGAATCATCTGTTTGACTTTGATTCTTTCGCTTCCACTGAATTGCAATAAAATCTGCCGACTGCAATTATAGAATTGAATCAAAATTGAAGCTCATGCAACATATACAGCGAAGGAAAGCTCTTGATGAAGGTGTTCTAATGGTATTTGTTTGTGAATCTAGTTCCACTCTAATACAATTTCAAGATTCCTAAACTAAAGTTGCCATGCACAGCAGCCAGCGGGTGAGCCGTGAGGGGAGATGAGCAAGTACTGGTTGCCATTTTGTCAGAGCACCTTTTTAATCATTTTAGTCAGACAAAGGAGCAATGTTCAAAACAGGTCTCCTTACAGCGACAAGTACATCCATGCATATTACCCACTGATTTATTATTGTAATACTTTACTTTAGCAGGGCACCCATTGATAGCAGTTGTTGCCACAACTGACGGGTTTACCCTGGTTTTAAAGGTTTATCCATCTATATATCTGATCAGATGCAAGAGTGTGGAACTACTACAAACCAATATCCTGCACCATTAGAAGGGAACTCAGGTACAACTACTACAAACCAATATCCTGCACCATTATAGAAGGGAACTCAGGTAAAACTACTACAAACCAATATCCTGCACCATTAGAAGGGAACTCAGGTACAACTACTACAAATCAATATCCTGCACCATTAGAAGGGAACTCAGGTACAACTACTACAAACCAATATCCTGCACCATTAGAAGAGAACTCAGGTACAACTACTACAAACCAATATCCTGCACCATTAGAAGGGAACTCAGGTACATTCACTTGCAGAGTTGGCTACATTTGAATTGGGTTTTCATCTGTGCAGGTTCAGAATTAAAAACATCTTAATAACTGAGTGGGAGGTCTGTACGGGAGAATATTTTGCC
>JAOBYG010422172.1:0-15860 GCA_025403545.1 Epizoanthus stellaris
CCCCGAAATATATAAGCCCACTCCGAATCTAAGCCCATAAAAAAGTGCTATGAAAGCTATAAGCCCATGGGCTTATATTCGGAATTTTACGGTATTTCTGTTTATTACAATCCGTCTTCTACTATCTTTTGGTATGAGAGTGATGTGTTATCTAGTGATTTTGGAAAATTCATTTTTTTCCCTATTTTTAATGCCAGAAGATATGTTACATTGTATTCATTAATTTTGTATTAAATTTTCAAAACGATTTTTGAGTGCACCTGTGTCTTGCACATTTTACAAAATTGAACAAAATAGTTACAGGAATACAGTTTACTGTGTTGTAAATACATTAAACAATATATAATTTATACCATACAGTACCTCAAAATAAAAATAAAAGGAAACAAAAAAGATAATATTGCTATGAAGGAAACAATGCAGTTGGTAACATCTTTCAAATTGCATTTGAATTTTGAGGTCTACATCATTTAAAGCTCAGATTTCTTCACTTCTCTTGAGACTGTTTGATTGTAACACCTTGATGCCCAATGTTGCTTTCTTGTTGGCTGGTTTAAGTGGAAGGTATTTGAACAATGACCGATTGCTCAATATTTTATTGCATTGAATGATGTATATATGGTGTCTCACTACACCCTTTCTTTTTTATAAGAACCTCATTGTTAATATTTTTGGCAAATTCAGCCACAACTGTTCTTACATGTAAATTGTTCTTGTTTCTAATTTATTCTACTACCTGACTGATTATAGAAACTGCATGCAGTTGAAACAAGATAACAGATATGGTATGTGCAGCCCTCACTAGTTTTCCGAGGCATATATATGGTTATAGTATTACCAGCTGAAGAAACAGTTTTCTAATGATA
Source organism: Epizoanthus stellaris (assembly GCA_025403545.1). Classification (NCBI taxonomy): domain Eukaryota; kingdom Metazoa; phylum Cnidaria; class Anthozoa; order Zoantharia; family Epizoanthidae; genus Epizoanthus; species Epizoanthus stellaris. The sequence continues at coordinate 867 of JAOBYG010422172.1, forward strand.
TTTGTATCTTGATTGCTTTGAAAATATAACGACGGATTTTTATGGTTCTGAACCTCAGCATGAGCTTGTTCTTAATTTGTCCTTAAATTTTAGGCAAATTTGAGCCTCAGTGTTCTTATAAAGGTTGTTCTTATAAAAAAGAAAGCGTGTATACTTGGAAGATAGGGCATAGTTTTACAAACATGTTTATCAGATAGACCTTTTAACTTTAAGCAAACTAAGGTCAGAAGTTACCCATATCTCCTATCGGATGATGTTGATATATATGGTTACCTCAAGTTTCTAGTTTAACCAATCAGTGACATTTTTCCAGACTATATTTCATGTACAATAGGTATAAAGATTGGTTGAGAACTTTCTCTCTTGTAAAGGAAATCATTTGATTCAATCTTTCAATGAAGAAACTTGATACTTGAAAGGGTTTTCTGACCAGCTCTTTAAACCTTTGTTTAGCAGTCTACAATATTAATACCTCACAACAATAGAACCTGACTTTTGAATTGTCACATTCAGGACCAGAGAATTTTAGAAACAAGTCTGCAAATTTGATAGCAGTTCTCAGAATAGAAGATCAGTTTCCAGTGGGTTCACAAAAGAAGCTGAAAATCAACTGCTGTCTGCTAAGTCATCATTCAATTCTAAAATTTAAAAAGAATAATTTATTGTGACTTGCTGATGAGAAAGTCTGTCGCTACAATTTTGTGGATGTTTTCAGAGTTGTGGTCTGTACATGTAGTTATTAATTTAGCATGTTTATTTATATAATTGTGTGTTTTAGGGTTTCATTTGGTAAACAGCTGCCAAAACACCATTGATTGCTTGTTCTTGTTTGCACCAGATTGGGGCAGTATTGTTTTTGCTGAAACTGAATTTAGAATTGTAAAATTTGAAGATGCACAAGATTTAAAATCACAATTACAATGTAGGTATAACTTATTGCAACTCAACTTGCTGAAAACAGAAACTTTATTAGAACATTAATATGAAAGTAAAAGTTTGAGTTAAATCTATACAGTCACATTCATGCAATTTAAATGGCAAACCACTCCAGTACCGAATCATAAAAATAATGTCATGTGCATGTAAAATGCTGTGTGTTAAGCACACAGCTTAACAAAAATATGATTAAAGTAAATAAAATAATATATTTTAAAAACTTAATCTTAATATCAAAATATACTATTGGCTTACATTAGACTGAAACCACAACTGCAGTAAATTATTTATGTAAGATGGTGTCCACTGCATGTCTGAGATGACAAATATATTTATTTGAGTATTTTGAAGAGTTTACTATTTTTGGATATTTTCAGTGGACAAAGTTTATTCTTTGAACTTAATTTTAATTTTTTATTGTGACTATTTGATAAAATAATAATCTCATTGAATTTACTGGTATTTAAAATTTTGTAGACCTAGTGGGTACTTTTTATGTGTTTCATTCATGATTTTCAACTTAGATTTTTTTATTTATGCCCTTTTAATGCAGCTTTCAATTATTACTGAAAACAATGTCAGATGGGAGTTGACATCATTTACAGTAATGTTAGCATTAGTGACACACTGGCAGCTAGCTGTGCATTTATAAGTGTGCATTTTATTTTACAAATATGTGAGATATCTTTCACTTGTACTAAATCATCAATACAATCATGTAAAATTGCTCCTTGTTCTCCAAGATGTTCCTAAAATATAAATTTGCTGAGAAATTCAAACTTGACAGTCACTTAGTTTTGTGTCAGTGAGTTGTGAGTTGTATCAAAAGTTTATTCCTCAGAAAAAGAGATCAGACTATATTAGTACATGTATTGTAGTCTAACATATATACAGGTATGTGAATGCTGACCAAGGTATATTTAAGAATTATATTCCAAAGTGAATTAATCGAATGTGAGTTGTAAGTTGAGGGAATACAGATACGGCAAGTCATGACCAGCTTTCAGTCAAACCCTGAGTGTGTGAACAGGGAATTAAGACACTTGTCAGACTTGGACTAGCCACTCAAGGATTAACCTCCCCAGTGAAGTTTGAAGCATTATGATATTTGTGCAATAACTAATATAAGCTCTGTAGAATAACAACTGGACTTGAGAGTTCAGTTTTAGCAGACTGAGTGTATGCAAAAAATAAATTGCAAAGATGCAATGTGATAGGATTTTTGTAACAGATGATTGGCAGGTTAGTTCAGTCGAATTTGTTTTTTGTCGTACTTGACCACATGCATGTACATATTTAGCCATGAGATTGATTGATTGCATTCTACTCTCAGACTAATTGTGATAGTAATTTGAATTAAATGCAGACAAAACGTGAGTAGTAGCCAATAATTGTTATTATCAGCTGTTTTCGTTGAATGGACTTACACAGTATATATACTGCATCTTTGAATGATGAAGAAGGAAGATAGGTAGGAAATGGCTAAATGTTGTTTGTTGGTCTTTCTAACCACTAAATTGTTACAAAAAGAAATACATTTTGCTGTACTGTTGTAATGAGTTATGTACATGTACATGTACTTCAGCTAGCATTGTGAGTGGGTGTGAAATCACGGTACAATGGTGTTTATATTTTGTGTATAAGTTAGATTGCCGGCCTCTTTTGATATGTAGTTAAGTTACTACAGCCAGTTTGATTGTTATCAAAACCTGACTGGAGACAGGTGATTGTATTTTAACTCTGGGGTTCTTTGTGATTGTTGAGAAAAAGAAACAGCTACTGAATTGTACAATATTGTAATTTTTCATGATCGCAGTTGAAATTGCCAAAAACACATGTTGAATATAAAGTTCTGCAACCCGAATGTGTTTCTTACATTCACGACATACATATTACTCAACTTTTTAGGTTTGTTCAAACTACCTAAACCCAATAAGATATCAGGAAGAAAAGCCTGTTTATCTTGGTCTATACTGTGGCACATGGTAACTTCAAGTTCAAAACTTAATGTAAAGTGCTATGAACAATAGGAATAGCACTATACAAATTTATTATTATTATTATTATTAAGAGGTCAAACCAGGAAATTCTACTAACTTTTCCACCAGTAGTCAGGGGCGGATCCAGAAATTTGAGAAAGGGGGGGCCCAGTTCGAAAATGGAGGGTTGAAGCGAGCGTCCTTTGCGCGAACGCCGAAGGCGTGAGCGAATTCTAGGAGGGTCCGGGGGCATGCTCCCCCGGGAAAATTTTGAAATTTGCGTTTCTGAAATCGCTAGAAACACACTATAATTTCAAAACATGGTATAGTGCCGCCAACAAAGGGGGGGCCCGGGCCCCCTGGGCCCCTCCCCTAAATCCGCCACTGGTAGTTGAGGTTGGCAGTAGCATGCCATTAGATAACTTCACTTGTTTTGGCTGCTTTAGCAGCCAGCGAGGTTCAGTGGTGGTGAAAGGATAAAATAATGTTTTATAAAGTACATTAAGTGGTTGATATGTAATTGTTTGACAAAGAATAATCTCTTACAGCGAGTACCAGAAGAAGAGGAAATCCCGTGATGCAGCACGGTCCAGGCGAGGGCAGCAGAATGATGAGTACATGGAGCTGGCGACCCATCTGCCCCTCCCACCCACAGTATCAGCACAACTTGACCGGCTGTGCATCATGAGACTGGCTAACAGCTACATTAAAATGAAACAGCTTGTCAATTCCCTTATGCAGCAAGGTATGTGCAGGATTGTTGGGGACTGTGGTACTAATAAGATTGTGTAACATTGAGAGCACCACGTGACGCATGGGTGTGGAACAGAGCGACCAGTGAGAAAACACCATGCACAAGCGTAAGACGTGAGTGCATGCATGCGAGAGATTTTTGTGAGATACATTGAGATATTGTGAGTAAGAGAAAGTGAGAGACTCGAGTGTTGCGATTGCAAATAAAGAAGCATTTTAGCCATGACCTGCTAGGGTCCTTGAAGCTAAAACAGAGGCAGTCTCCAGCAGAGTGTCTGTGAAGTGCTGTGTGCTGCTATGGGGTGTTGTTATACCGTAAATCCTAGTTATAAGCACCCCCAGTTGTAAGGACCCGCCTCTCCCAGTTGTAAGGACCCGCCTCTCCCAGTTGTAAGGACCCGCCTCTCCCAGTTGTAAGGACCCGCCTCTCCCAGTTATAATCCCACCAGGCTGGTAACATTCGGTGGTGTTATGCCTGTCCCCAAGGTATTTCACATTTGTTTGTTTTTCTTTTTGGGATGGTTTGCAAGCAGTAATTTTCACTCAGTAGGTTTCTTTATACTAGATATGACTTAGATTTGTAGCAAGCCTACAAAATTAGGAAAATTATATAAGCCCAGGGCCTATAAGCGGGACTTTATGGTAGCTATCTTTGGACTGGTTGTGAGATGTTTGACTTTACAAATTTTGTCAGATGTTCTATCTTACTATAAATATGTGTGGATTTCTGTTCTCAATGCAGACAAGAGGTATCTAAGACCATCACCCAATATCACCTTTTGAAACTGCGTAATACATAATAACATTTATTTTCTCCTAGACCTCAAAAGGTTTACTTCACCAAATGTGGTTTGTGATCCTGTGTTGGATCATACTACACTGGAGGTGAGTCTAAAATAGAGGAATGCTTTTGGAATATCTTTGAAACAGTACAAGTAGAAGTACATAGTAAATGTTACTCATTTCTAGAGATCCACATTAGCTGTTTTAATCCCAATCTCATTCTGGCTGGCGACAGAAATGAGGGGCTCTAATGGGAGCATCCATAGACATTAACCAATCAGAGACGAACAGAGTCAACGAATGGACAACTCTGGGCCCACCAGCGTCGGTTCGTACATGCGCTGGCATATGGATACCCTCAGAGCCCTTCGTTTCTGCTGCAGGCCAGATAAAAATGTGGGCTTGGGAATGAGATTGTTTCATCCTTGACTACCGGACAAGTATCTCAAATGTCAACTGTAAAACTTTACTTATCCACAAGAACAAGAATGTATCTTATCCTTTCAGATTCATATATGGCCGAATACAATAGGGATCCCTGCTCATTTCTTACAAATGACCTTTTTCATAAAGTTTGAAATGTTAGTGGCTTTTGAGAACTCGAACATGTGAAATGATAGAAACATTCCCACAATTGGTTCATAAGTCAATTTCATTACAAATTTATACATGATAATACTAAGCTCATCAACATCCAAAAAACATGTGAAATATTATTGCCGATTTCCAAAGTACATGACTGTCTTACTGTATCATTCAAACACAACAAGCCACATGTACTAACCTGTCACAATATAATTCTGTTCATTTCCAGGCTCTTGATGGCTTTGTATTTGTGGTAGGCCCAGATGGACGGTGTCTTTATGTGTCAGACAACATCAACCACTACATGGGTCTGTCAGAGGTAAACAACATAATGTAGATGTAAATTTGCCAACACAATTTGGACCTCACATTTTAGATTTTCTGGAAGAAAATATTAGTTACTTAGTATGTATACAACCAAACAAAAATTGGAACAAAGATAAAAGATTATCCATATATGTACATGTATACAGTACATGTACTGTATCTAGCAGGTATTAGAGGAGGATCCTGAAAGGGGGGGGGGGGGTTAAAGATCCCATTTTCCCACTGCACATTTTACCAATATTCCATTTCCCAGTCCAAATTTTGCCTCAAATCCCATTTCCCCTTTTGAAAGGACCCTTGTATTACTATCATTGATTCATTACTGACTGAATAACAATGTCTTTCTTAACAGATCGAAGTCGCTGGTCACAGCATATACAAATATGTTCACCCATGTGATCATGAGGAACTGGCCAATCAGCTTGGTGGACAAATTCCTTTGGAAGATATGGAGATCTTTGACGGGCTTTTCTGTTCCGACTCAGTGTTTATGATGAGTAACAACCTGAAGGCTGGTTCAGCCAAGAAAATCAATGAAAATCCATATCGATCATTCTTTATGAGAATGAAGAGTACATTGACAAGCCGAGGAAAAAGTGTGAATCTGAAGGCATCCACATACAGGGTGTGTCTCGCTTTACTATAGTCTCATCTGCCCCTTTGTGCTGGTTGTCATATGTTTTGCACAGAATTAAATTTCAGTCTTTGGAAGATATAATTCTTTGTACTTTTTTACATATTTTGTATACATGTCGGGTCAGACACAAGAGCCATTCTTTAGGTCATGTAAAAAGATAGTTAGCATCCTTGTTTCCAAATTTTTGTGGGAGGGAACGTTTTTTTGAGAGCCCATTGTTTGGTTGGTTAATATGCAATAACCAAGAAGGCAAGATATGTATTCCAACACTGTTCATACAAGTTGATTTATCCCAGACATGACAGGCTGTCTCAGCACTCAGCTCTGGATTTAGATAATCAAACATGTCAGGGTAACCCTTTCTACGGGGATTTTTACAATTGCTGGTCATTGTTGGGAGTGTTTTAAGGTAAGAAAATTAAAAAATAGGGTTGGGGGCTTTTTCGATGGTTTGGTGGGGACACTAACCAACTAATTTTTTCTACATGGCCTTTATAGATAGAATCGGAAAGTTTGTTACAGCTTCATATATTTGCCATAAATCATTTTAGGTACGTTAAATATCACAATCTGGTAGAGTACTCTAAAAGGGTTGAAATATTTTCCCTCAGGTTGTACATTGTACTGGCTGCATGAAAATGTCCACTAAGATAACTGCAGAAGAAGAAGTGAACACTGCACCAGTGTTCTTTGTAGCCATTGGTGTGCCGTTGATGTTCTCACCGACATTTGAAGTACCACTGGACAGATGCACATTCACAAGTCGACATAGTCTGGACATGAAATTCCTATACTGCGATGACAGGTGAGCTACACACCAATAATCCTATCCAGACTGGGGTATGCAAAGCGTCTGTGCCAATTTCAAATTATTATAACTAAAGAAGCATTTAAGATATAATACTGAAATTTTATGACTTTTTCCACAATTTATTGGGGAAATTTTTTATATGCAACACTTGCACCCATGTTCTAACCTGTTTCCATGGCAACCATGTTTTGAGTGACAGATCTGGCAAAGTTTTAGAAGTTTTAGTTTGCAAGGAATCGGTGAACATAAATTTCTGATGGTAGACACATGTGTCACTCTGTGTTCATATGGGTCATGAAAATCCTAGAAATTCATAGAATTTCAGTATTCAAAATCCAGGCCCAGAAATCCTGACAAATTGAAACTCTTGAAATTAGATCTCTTGTGGGAAACAAAGCTCTTCGTAAATCTTCATCAGTTTTGGGGACATTTCCAGATATTTAAAATGAAATATGGTTATGGAAAGTAATAAAAAAGTCATGGAATTTAGATAACGGCAAGTGTATGGACTCTTTTGGGTGGCAGAGAGCGATAGAAGGTCAGCAGGCTGTCTTTAAACAGTTCACTACCATAATTCAACAACAAGAGTGTCTTCTCCTGCAGAGTGCAAGAGCTGCTTGGCTACAGTCCAGCTGAGATCATCGGCAAGTCGTGGTACAACTTCCAGCATGCTTGTGACTTGGATACTGTGTTGTCATGCCACAAGACTTGTGAGTATATGCTTTTAATTATTTATGTTGGTTGTTACACCGTTTTCTATAATTTAGTTCTTGAATCATTCATCTATCCACATAATACTTTTAAAAGTGCCAACCATTTATTACTGTTTGTGAGAGGGGACAATATCTGTATAAAATGATAAAATAGATTGTTTTACTCCCCAGAGATAATGGGTACACAGTCGATTGTCCAACCTCCCTTCCCTTCCTATCTGAGAAAAGGCTAATATTGGACTTGGTCAAATTTTCTGGAGAGCCAATTAGACTTTTTGCTCAATATTATTGATTGGCAAAGTTAAGTGAGAGTTTGTGTGAAAGTTTATTGAACAACTGACAGATAAACACTTGTGCAACTTTTTTATAACTCTCAACCAACTCTCATCCAGCTCTCATCTTTCAACTCTTGTGCACATTTGATCCAGCCTTAACAAATTATATCTATTCAAATGCAGTGGTTACTAAATTATATTTATTCCAATGCAGTGCTTACTAAATGATATCTATTCCAATGCAGTGCTTAACAAATGATATATATTCCAATGCAATGCTTACTAAATGATATCTATTCCAATGCAGTGCTTAACAAATGATATCTATTCCAATGCAGTGCTTAACAAATGATATCTATTCCAATGCAGTGCTTAACAAACGATATCTATTCCAATGCAGTGCTTAACAAATGATATCTATTCCAATGCAGTGCTTAACAAATGATATATATTCCTATGCAGTGCTTACTAAAGGACAGTCGGTGAGCAAGTACTACCGCTTCCTGGTGCGCAACGGTGGCTGGGTGTGGCTTCAAACCAAAGCCAACATTGTGTATGACAGCAAGACCTGCCAGCCAGAGTTCATTCTTTGCATCAATCACCTCATTGGGTAAGTATATGTAATGTCTTTTTTTAGGACTCAATGTTATACTCTCTCTTGGCAGTAGCCCTAAATGAGTATTGTAAATTTAGACTAAGTATATTCGTCAGAAGGAAAATAAAGGTAAAATGTTAAGCCTCATGTCAATGTTTCTCTTGTTCAGATCCCCCAGTCTTGTAGGGACTCAGGGTATATAAAAATTATGTATGTTTTGGACCAGTTGTTAAGAAATCAGTATGAGAATAATAAGAAATTACTGTGTCCAAGTGAATATTTGAGCACAGTGCGCGGGCACCCATACAAGGTTGAGACCTTGTACTCAGGCACCGGATCGGGCATGAGTGCCAGTCTGCACATAATTTTCACAAGTGCCCAGGTATTCTATCAACAAATCCCTGCTTTCATTTCAAATAACATGTTTGTTCATTTCATTTGTTTTTTATTTTTCCACTTTTGGGCACTAGTAGTCTGGATGACCCACAGTTTCATGCCAGTGCCCAGGTAATGTACTTGGGTACTTGGGCACTAAGTGCAAACACAGCCTAAAGTTTCTGGATTAGATTATGCAAATCTGGCTTATTTCACCTGACAGATGCTCAGCAAATACATGAGTTTTGAGAGAAGAACTTGACAGATTGCTGAAATTTTTGGCCATTTTATTCTTGCAGTATGGATGGCGAATGTGTAGAAATGTGGAAGATTTGCCAAAATGCTGACTGACTAAGAGTCTAAGAGTTTTGGGGATTTAATGGAGCTGAAACCAATTGCAGCATTGCACACATATTAGGAATCCTGCTGATGATCAGTTACTGTTTTAATATTTATTTTCAGGAATGTTTTGTTTGTCTAATTCTCATTCATAGCTTTACTCAGTTTATGACAAAATAAATCAAATAACTGTTACTTTTAGGAGGGTAGTTACTTTTGACTTTTAATGAAATATGTGGTATAGCAACAGTTATTTAGAGTGCCCATGGTAACATATAATTATGGCCCTTGAAAATAACTGCATGTCACTGATGTTTTTCTACAGAGGTAAAGAAGGAAGTGGAGCCATTGTTGCAAGTGAGCAGTCCAACCCAGTGCTACTGCCAGTTGCACTTGAAACCATTGTGAAAGTGGACGAGTCAAGTAAGAAGAGGAAAAACACTGATACCATTGTGCTGAAGGAACGCACTAAACTGCTCAAAACATCTGCCCATGAGAACCGCAGTGTCAACCACGTCAAAGCTGAGCATGGAGTAGCAGACTGCTGCAGTAAGCCCACTGGAAAGCGCAATGGAAAGAAATCCTGTCAGTGCTTTGATGACGTCAACTGCGAGCATATCAACTTCCAGGAATGTCTGCCCGTGGCATGGGACACAAACGAAGAGTTACTGCAGCAAGAGCAGCAGTATGAGGAGTCCATCTACAAGCACTACGGCTTTACAGACACTCCACCCATGTCTCCAGCCCCCATTGAGCAGGAAGTAACATGTGAAACCATCGACGAGGGCGTCACATCCAGCAGTGATGACAGACCAGTCACAAAGCAGGAATTAGCTCCAGAAACAGAATGTGATGAAGATGATGAAGATCGTGCTCTTGCTGAAAATGCTCCATTCATTCCACTCACTGATACCGAATTGTTGGTTAATGATGAACTCCTGGCAGAGATTGAGTTCATGAATTCGCCCTTGTGCCCTCCAAGCTGGTTTGACGAGGATTTCCAGTCCACGTCAGACGAGAAAGGTGCGGCAAGATTAGTAACACCATGTTTGTCAGGCAAGAAGAGCGCAGCATTCTCAGCAGCAACAAGATTACTGTGTCCACCAACTGGACAAAAGAGCAACTTCATTGAACTTATGAGTGGGCATGGTTCGTTCTTTCCAGCTGTCACATGCTTTGACATGGAAGTGAATGCACCTGTGCAGTCGAGTAAACTGTTACAGGGTGAGGAACTGTTGAAAGCACTTGATCAGGGTGTGGCTGGGGATGCAAACCCCAGGTACATGTAGAACTCTATTGACAAACATGTTACCTATATAGAGACTCCATTAATATTGTAGATGTGGAACTTGTAACTTATTCTCCAAATTTAGAAAAATGTGTACTGAACATACTGTATGGCCACGCCCATCAATAGACACAAACATTGTTTTTTATATTTGTAGGTAGTTCATTGCTGTAGCGTTACCATCAGGGGCAGATCCGGAGTATTCAGAAGGGGGGCGGTGAGAAGGGCTGAGGGGTCTGACACAGAAAAAGTGAACAAAGGGGGGGCTGCCCCCTCGGCCCCTCCCCAAAATCTGCCCTCGACCATGACTCACTGACAGCTGTATCTTCAGAATTGGGCACTAAAAATACCCTGCATTTTTGAAGATATGCTGAAGTGGATATAGCATGTATATGAGCAAGGTTTATTTGTTCTTGTTACTGTAAATGTAACTATTTGTGTTTAAAAGTAGGTTGCAGTGCCATTTACATTGTAGCAGGTTCATTATAATTGTGTAAAACGCTGTCAGCTGCACGCATGGTGCCTTGAAAACTGAAGGGAATTTTTTTCTTCCTTTGATCAAACATGCTTATGAAAAAACGCCTTTGGAATCCTGGATACTGTTTACAGCTTGTGCATTGATTTGTAATTGCTTTTGCTGGTTAGTATAAAATACGTATTACACCAGCTTGTTTAAGTCCCACTAATGAAAAATTGATTTTGTAACCTGTTCTGGATTGAGCCTGTTCCCAAAGGGAAAACGATGTTTTTAACAGAGATTATTGTGTTTAAATCATTAAAACAGTTATATAAATAATATTTATGTGCAAATATCCTTCCATCATAGGTATTGTATTCTGTGTTGGTAGAGACTTGTGTCATAGAGTGATTTTATATGTACTTAATCCGTGGAATAGATCCTAGAGTAATAAACTTTATTACTCTCTAAACCTTTTGTTTTCTTTTGTTCGTTTTAGTCTACTAGACACAGACTGTTACATATTGTTTCACAGGTTAAGTGAAATCACTCTACTTTTAAAATAGGATTATTAGTATATCGTAAAATAGTGAGACAGTATTTATACAGGCAACAGTATTACATTTGCCATACAACATTAGTAGAAAACAGCTGTGTACCTGTGTGTGTACATGTGACTGAATTTCGCAACTAATTAATTAATTAATTAATTAATTAACTACATCTAATAGAAGTTGAAGTTTCCAACAGTTCTGTGTTTAAACTTGAAAGCTTTATTTGGAAGCTTTACAGTGAATCCTGTAGTGAAAAACACTGCTATTAAAATGAAAGAACTTGTTCCACTGAATTACTCTGTGAAGTTTTTGGGATCCAAAACCATCACACCAACGAAAATAGGGAAAAATTTTCACTCCGTTCTCGTTTGTGTGATGGTTTTGGACCCCCGAAACTTCAGAGTAGTTCAGTGGAAGAAGTTATTTTATTTTACCAGCAAAGTATTTTTCACTTCAGGATTCCTTTAAAGACGGTAATGGGAAGAAGTGATTGGATCACAGCAGTACTTCTCCCTCATAAAGGATATTATATTGTTACTGACCAACAACAAACCTGCTCAACAAACAACTGGACCTTGCAAACATTTCTGAGTTTGTTTAGAGCGACAGCTACAACAGTGATTGCTGATGCAAAGTTGAAACAAGAGTTCAGCAAATCAAATTTCTGCATACTTGGTGGAGATGCCATGCCTAGATTGGGTCAAAACCTTACTTAATTTTGCATATTCCCTGAAGTTTAGCAGCAAGTTGAAATTTAACATACCAATGGTAGCAACAGACTCCATAATACTATTTAACAGTAAAAAAATAAAAGTAATAACAATGATAATGATATAATGATAATGATAATGATAATGATAATGATAATGATAATGATAATGATAATGATAATGATAATGATAATGATAATAATAATAGTAATAATAATAAAAACTTTATGTCTGGATACAAATTGAGCATTTCTGCTAATTAGGAACACAAATAACATGAAAATTCAATAAAATAATGTTAATCTCTAAGAAATATACATTTATTCCATTCCATTCCATACCGTTACATACCATTGCATTTCATTCCATTCCATTCCGTCCCGTTCAATTCCGTTCGTATCTATTCTGTTCTGTTATGTTCTGTTCTGTTCTGTTCTGTTCTGTTCTGTTCTAGTCTATTTTATTCTATCCCTAACCCCAAACCCTCAACCCTATACAGTTAACATGTACATATATAGTAGCTGAAGGTTCAATCAGAGACAAAGAATGATTGTAGACAATCAGCAGGTCTACAAATCATCCAATCAGGGCCCGCCCAAGGCGCAATTAACACCACAGCCACCACCAGCCAGCGCAGATAGCAGGCGCGGATCCAGGTAAAACATCTGACCATCTTCCAAGAAAAAAAGTCTTGATCCGGCGCGCGCGAAAATAAGATGATGTGTACGAGGCGGTATGATTAACAAACTTCGTTTTACATTCATCGCGCATGTCCGGCGGGAAAATCTCATGATCTGTGCACGTGCTCCAGGCACGCTTTTAACGGCTGAGCACGCGTGTGTAGTCTTAACAGACTGCGTTAACTTTAACAAAACGTGTTTGCTGTCTTTCGGAGAGACGAATTTACTGGAACCATCTTCCGTAAGACGGTGTAAGACTGTCTGGATCCGGGCCTGGCAGATAGGACCCTCTGTCTGATCAGTTTTCTGAAGTTAGACCAGCTGCCTACCGACCTGAGAACAGTGTCCACTTCAGCACACAGTTGTCTCTCCTTGGCCTTGATGATCCCGATAAGATTGCTGGTCAGCTCGCGGATTTCCTTCTTTGAGTCCTCACCATCCTGTTCCAAAGTGTTCAGTCGTGTCTCCTCCAGGCACTCTCGCATCAATAATAGTTTGTACCTATTGAATGAGATATCAACATTTTCAGGACTTAATTGAGTGAATGAGCTTGGAGTCAATAAGTCATGAAAACTTCCAAATTTTTGATTTTTTAGCAATGTTTGGTTCATAAATAAAACACTTGATTATATACTTATCTATTTTATTTATTTACCAGTTCGGTATACACTAAGGGCGCTTTTCATTTGTCGGGTCAGTTCTCAAATGGAACGCGACAACTATTGGAACCGGTTCTGGCCAGAATGGCCCTGCTCATGGATTAGAGCCGTTCAGTTCTCCCGTTCCGGACGGCCAGGGCGCGGGAATTGGGTGAGTTTTGGCGGGAAAAATGCTCGCGCGCGCCTTGACCTTTCCATTTACAATGGCCAGAACCAGTTCCCTCGGGACGGCCTGACCCGACAGATGGAAAGCGCCCCAAGTTAGCTTGTGTCTTATTCTTAGTATCATATATTTCAACCAAACAACGTACAACATTAAACACATTTTGGCTACACGAAGGTAATATCTAATATATAAAAAAATTAAGTTACGTCACCGATAGTTTCCTCATAAAACGTGTCGACTGTATTGACTAATCAGATGGGCAACGGGCCGAAACTCGGTATAAAGGGCACTGCAGCGGCGGTTTTATCATATTTATCTTCAAATAGGAAGACATAATAAAAGGAAAAAAATATTAAAATAATAACTCATAGTTACGGTCCAAACCACAATATTATGTCGATCTCACCCCTCGTCCACACTAATCCGTTTTAGTTTGAAACGCATACTATTTCATGCGTTTGTACCGATCGTCTATACTAAAACGATCGAAAACGCTGATCATTTTCACCGAAAACGGAGGCTTTCGAAAACGCTTCCCAAAGTGGTACGCATAATAAAACGGACTCTTTGGCGCCATCCACACTAATAAGCCTAATAAATGTATCATTAGTATGGACAAGGCCTTAATTTCTTAACTCCGGGTAATAAAATCAAGTTTGGTGATTCGTAATCCACTTCCATTCGTGCCATCCTGCACTTTGGTGACTAGTCGCTTGTTCTGTTTCCCTTTTTAGAAGAGATATTTTAGGACTAGGATCAGAGTCAGGGTGGAGCATACTACAGTCTCTGAATAGCAAAATGCAAAAGAGCCTTCTCTTTAAAATGCGAAATGTCAGTATTTTCAGTTAGCCCGATCGCGCCTTTTAAACGTAACAGAACAAGCAGTGGGGTAGGCTTTCTTGCCTCGCGTGTCCTTACAGACGAGATGTCGCGTCGTGTTGAATAAACCAAGCGTAATACTAGATGACCCATGATGCCCGTCGACCGATGCGAAAAAAAAATGTCGGGGGAGAGAGTCCTAGCTAATTGAGTCGGCCATAAAGGGAACTCCGACCGGCAAATACAGTACCTCTGTCAGCAGTTAATCAATAAAACTGTTTTAAAGAAAATAACCTTTTCGACCTATGTGGTCATCTGGTCAACAACGTTCGTTTTTTAAAACAGTTTTTAACTTATAGGTACTGTGTTTTACTACACTTTACCAGCGAAAAGACGTCTATATACAACACTAGTGTGAAGCATGCTTAGGTGGTGTTTACATGATACCGGTAGGAGTTCGTTCCCGAAAGAAATATATATATTTTTTTACCACCTTTACATGGAGAGGTTCATACCAGAATGAAACTGCTCACCAGACGTGAGAAAACAACGC
>JAOBYG010423283.1:0-15856 GCA_025403545.1 Epizoanthus stellaris
GTTGGGGGTGCGAACGAACCCCCTTTTCAATCCCAAATTGCATACAAAAGTCTTTTATATTTACAATTAAAATTCATTGGACTTTCAAAAATTTTAGCGTCGCCCCTGACTGCTACTGAGTTAACTTTTTAATTTCGTTTTCATTCAACCTTACCCAATCAGAGACATTGACAGAATTCAAGTTTAGAACCAATCACAGTGCAGGATAGAGCACCACACACCAGGGTCATTGGCACTGTAGATGGACCTGGGAACAAGGTTGAATTGGACCTTATCTTAATATTTACAATAACATATCACCAGATGTGTGTATATATATATATAATTATGTGGGTTCACATGTGTTGATTGAGCTGAATGTGATTTATTAACTTTAAAATGTAACTTTACATGTATTTATTTATTTATTTATTATATATTCAATATTTATACATGAATGTCCAAATCAGTGGTGCTGGTTTAGGACTTGCAAAATAATTTATTATTACATGATTGTATTTGTTAATTTGTAATCCTGCTGTCATTGGAGTGATTTGCAAGCTAGAGAGTAGCACTGAAAGAAAATTCCAAATGAATTTCTTTTGCAGGTTGAATACACTCAGCGACAAATCAAAGAGCTTCTGTCAATGATCAATGCTGGAAACATTACAAGAAACAACAAAGGATATGACTGTAACAACAGGGGCCTTCACAGAAGCATGTCTGCATATGGAATTCTGGGTATGTAATGTCACCTAGTGTGATGTTGTCAAGAAATACCAATAATTGTTGCATATGATGAAGGAGAATGCAACCTAAACTTGTGGTCTTCCTGTGGTCAATACCAACTGAAATCAAGATTTTTGTAGTGGTTTGTCACATATTTGTACCTTTTCAGTGCCATTTTAAATATATAATTGACTACCCAATCATTGTATTTTGGAACACCTGAGCAATAATCACATGACCACATCACATGAGCACACATCACACAGTTTCTGGAGTGGTGAATTACACTGAACTGACTGACTGTGCTCTCTGACACAAATTAACTATCAATGAAATGAATATTTGATAATTATTTTATTTCAATTAGCAATTAGTGTCTACTGATCTGCTTTTTCCAAGTTTGAAACACATCTAAACCTCCTCAACCCAAAATCTTCTATACATTTTTCAACAAGATTTAATAAACTATTTTGACAATTGTAGGCACATTCCCATATTATTTAGCTGCACTTGTAGAAAGTTCTGAGTATTTTGCTAAACTTTAAATTTAAAACTTTCCTTCGTAATGACCTCTGAAATAGGGGTATTGCTTAGAGGTGGATGTGTCTTACACTGTAGGAATGCATACATGTAACTACTGTAGTAAGAGTAAAATAATGTGTAAAATTACTTGCTTGCTATGTGAAGCTATTTAATTTTATAATACAGCAAAACAGCACAAGAACAGTTTATATTGCCATAATTGTGAAGACATCCAGTCAGTATACAAAATCCTGCAGTTATCATTCAGGCTGAAATGAGGCCTGCATATTCATATTATAATAGTTATTTTGATGCTGTTCAGAAATTATACAATTAATTATACATTAATTTTGAATATATTTGTGTTTAACTTCGCTTTGTGATCTCTTGATTACATTTCTTTTGAGTAGCAATACATTTGGTTGCATTCTATTCTATTTAGTAGTGCTAAGTTTTTAAAAACCCTCTGAAAAAGTAGGTCGACATACCCTTTCTCCTAACCCTCATCCTCCTTCTCCTTTTCATCCCCTTGGAGTTTGCAAATGCTTTAATTTATGGTGGGAGTTTGGGCTTATTCCAGGTCACTGACAAGATGCACAACTCATCAACTGTTCAGATACAGGCCTGCCTAGAAATTTATAATGTGGGGTACTAGAAAAAGTGCTAGTGACTAACTTCTTACCAGCAAAATCCACCTTGCACATTGTGCAGACTGTAAAATGTCTGCGTTGATACAGAGCAAAATGAAAATAGCTCCCATGTCAGGTACTAGCCAGAATATTGCTAGACAGTGGGAAATGTACTACTTGAAAGACAATAAAATATTGGCATTGTAAAGTTAGGAAAAATGATGGCAAGCATTAACTGAAAATGCTAGCGGTTACTGTATTATTGAGCCCTGAGATTAAATTATACCATATGAGCTACATGTACATGTATTGTTAATGTGGCCATTCTTTCAGACAAATATGTAGTTTTGCTAAATAGTACAAATCTTTTGTGTTCAAGGTCCTAAATTTGGAGACAATAATTTTGATTATGTTGTGGATCATTAAATATTAGGAAAAAATTGACAGCACAGCACACTGATGAGGACGTTTTGTGTTAAAATAATTATATACACTGTCTTTTAAACTCTTACCAAAAAAATAGCCTATTTTAATACTCACAATATATAGCATTGTATCAATTTGTTCCCATAAAAGACAGTATATAAATTAGCTGAGAACAAATAATATGTTAGTTGGCACATATATACATATCTAATTAATTATAAGTATAAAAAATTATGTACTTGTACAAAATTAATATATACAGTATGTCTTCACTCTTAGGATTTGTCAGGTTCCTTGAGGGCTACTACATCATCGTCATTACTGAAAGAAGAAAGTAAGAGTCAGAGTTTGTACATGTATGTCTGCACCCTAGCTCTCTGTTATTACATGTACATAGCCTCTCCTGTAACAACGGTTATCTAGAGCACCGTTGCCACTTGTACCATCTGCGGCAGCACAGACTGGTGGTGACACACCATGCAAGATTGAGGCGGACACTGAACTTTAGAGAGGGAGGGTTTGTATGTCTGTACCCTCTCAGTTATTAGCCTCTTCTGTAGCAACAATAACTTAATATGTACATCACCGGTTCCTCTAGTGCCATTCGTGGTAGCACAGATTGGTAATGAGGTCATACAATATATAAGATTGAGGACGGCTTTGTTTGCATGCATGTATATGTACCTCTCTGAACATTATTAATGTCATCTGTCTGTAGTAACAATATTCTACAGTGCCTCTGTCACTTGTGCCATCCGTGGCAACACAGATTGGTGATCATACAGAATACAAGTCAGATTGAGGACACTGCAGTATAGAGAGGGAGGGTAAAACTTGTATGTCTGTACATGTACTATTAGCCTCTTCTGCAGTACCAATCTACAGCTAGTAGTGAGCACCTTCATCAGTTGTGCCATCCAGGGAATTGCTCACAGATTGGTGGGAAAACAATATACAAGATTTAGTACAGGATGCTGAAATGTAGAGAGGGAGGGTTTGTATGCATGTATGTGTACTTCTCTGTTGTTAGCCTCTTCTGTAGTAATAACCTACACCACCTTTGTTATTTGTGCCATTCAGGGAAGCACAGATTGGTGGTCATACTATATACAAGATCGAAGATACTCAAATGATTCCCATCCCAAATGAGGCAGTCAGGCAAAAGTACCAGCATCCTGATGAAACAAGGTGAGACAGTAAAGAAACAGGAGTATCATAATGATTGTGTTTTTGCCAGCATTAGATATACAGTACTGCTCGTGAGTAACTTTACCTCGCATATGAGTTACACGTCTTGCCGCATGTGTGCACTTGTGAAATTATGCATGCATATTTGGTGTGTACCAAAATATACAAGCAAGTGATTTCCATGTAAACTGCATGTGCAAGACCTACATGTATTGTTTAGCTATAGGCAGGAGTTTCAACGAACCTGAGCTGAAGATCTGAGGTATTATACATGTAGCTTCGTATAGTTGTCATCAATTTAGCACTTTATCACATGTTTTGACAAACAAATATTTGACTCAAATTCTAAAGTTATGAAACTGAAAGCATTTATAATCTTGTGCGGACATGCAAATCACTACCAGTATGATAGAGGGCATTTATTTAAAAGTTTCACATGGAACTGAGAGCTGCTTTAAACTTTATTGTTTGCAACTGCAAGCTGTGAGCATGAGCACAAGCGATCTGTGCAGTGACTTACAAGTGTTCTGATGAAAAGCTTCGATTTTTACATGCATATGGCTTGCTTTCTGAAAAATTAAAAACTGTTCATGTGGTACAAAGGATAAAGAACAGGACTTTACATGTATTAAAGGATATTAAGCAATTTGTAATTCACTTTAATTTCCTTAGATTAACTGATGAGACGATAACCTAGGGGCTCAAGTAAGTTCATGCAAAGAGAACAGCCACATGTTTGGTTTGCAAATAATTGATTTATCAGCGAGTCCACGTATGCATGAATCACAGCTAAAATACCGGACAATAAAACTCACCTGGGTATAAAATCGATTCTGCACATTTCCTTATGCATTTTCTTTAAAGACCAGGCCATCAAATCGTAGCGTGTAAATCTTCCTCCATATTCCTTATCCACATAAAACCACATAATCTAATGCGTTGGATGTACATGTAGATTTCAATTCATTCTGTCTCTTTCAGTCTAGATGTAGCATGGTGAATGAACTACAGCTTTGACATGTACATGCAAATTACAATCCTTCAGTAAAAAAACATTTATGGCGACTTTCGAACAACCTGCAAAAGAATACAGTAGTACGAAGAAATGTATGTAATATCTAAACTTTTGATCCCAATCATTAATCCACGTTTAACCCCGGTTTGGTCATTATTTCATGACAAACTGCAGCTGAAACTGACAATACCGTAAACGTATAAAAAATCCATGTAGAAGACGAACTACTTCCTCAGTGTTGAAAATGAATTGCTCAAAAACAGTCAACAATTACAAAATTGTACATTGGTAGTAGTAGCTCACGAGTCATATATATACGCACTCACAAGGTCATAATTATATTGCACAAATTCTCAGCGAGTATTTGGTGAGTGGCACTGATGTGTGAAGCTCATTACGTGTGAGTTACACGCCATGTGCATATGTGTGAGGTAAAGTTACTCGTAAGCAATAATCTACTGATATTATCAATTTTCAGTTGATTTCTACAGTGCATTTGATGTAAATACAATGCAGATATATCTGCTAAATTCGTGCAATTTTCTAAATCACAATCTCATTGGCCAATAAAACAATAAGATGCTGAGTTGCTAAATAAATGGTGGAGCAGCTAAGCTTAGTCTGCATGGGAAATTCACGATAATATAATTATAATAATATTAAATACAGCTTTGCATTAAAGTGAATTACAATGTGTTTTACAATGAGTTACATGTATCAGGAAAAACTGCTGGGCCTTGCATATGTTAATTCGCAACCAAAACTTAAATTGTTTGAGAATCTATTTCAAACACTCAAAAGAGTGTTTCATCACATGTCAAACACCTCGAACTTGAGTTATAAAACCTCTGCTGCGTTGGTTTTTCAACTCTGTTCTTGGTGTTTGATATGTCATACATGTAAAACACTCCTCGTGTTTGATATATAAAAGTCATGTATTTTAAAATTATTCAAGATATAGATCTTTAAGAATCTATTTGTAGCCAAGTGAATGTTCGGTGAAATAGCAGTTTGAGGCAAAATTGTTCAATATCAATGTTTATTTCATACTCAGTGTCCAATACTCAATAGCAGAACAAGCAAATGTCAAAACGAGGGCGACAAGGCTAGGAACAATACAAGCAAAACCAGAATCAAACTATGTACTACATGTATACGCGAGGCCACCGAAGCCGCTTGAACATCAGACATATTTCCAAGCACTCATAACTCATAGCGAAGTAGGGAACAAAATATAATTGCAAATAACAAGTGCCATTGTATCATAAGTGACCTCTCTTGTGTTTCTTGCATGAAAGCATGCTCGCTCGTGAAATCCACAAGCTACATTTCAATGCATAGTTGATCGCTCGAACACAAAAACAAAAACAATAATTGTGGCTATCGAAAACACTGTAATCGTGTAAGATTCTAAATGAATAGAATAAACGACTCACCAGCCAAACAGGCTCTAGGGTTAACTGAAATCTGTCTCTAAACTGTCTCTGTTTACTCTATTGATTGCGAAGCGTGCTTCCACAAGAAAATATAAAACTGACCTGAAATAGCGACCGCTTGGTCTCTGTGATTGACAGCTGAGAAAACTAAAATCTTATTGGAAGTATTGGAAGTAAATGAAAACCTGAAACACCAGAAGCAAGCGAAAATAATGGTTTCCAGGCCCAGCTACACGAGAATGGCTGCTGTATAAACAGCTTCCAGCCTCACATGTGGAGAGCTGTCCGAACAGCAAAACAAACCTGTCCACACTCTCCTCTGCTTCCAGGTGTCACCCTCGACAGCCTGTCTTGTCACTTCCTGTAAAAATTGATAAAAAACAACAACTAGAAATGAGAACTAACAAAACCAAAACATAAACAGTGTCGTCCCAGTAAGACACAGACATCATGTTACAATCTGACTGTAACTGTTTGTGAGGGTTCCCCTCAGAACTCTGGGGGAAACAACAGGTGGCTGACTTGCACTGCTGTCTTCTCTAGACTGCAGGAACTGTTGGGGAACATCCTAGGTAACTCGACAACTTGGTACTTCAATAATCTGCTCTACAGGTTGTGGGTCACTGCAGGATACACTGTAGGTTGACACTCCAGTTACCTGTTCTGCCCGTTGTGGGACACTGTAGGAAACTTGTTGACCGGCTGGTAGTCCACCTCTGCCAGGGTTGAGTAACAGCAGGAACTCACTGGCAGTGTGTAGTGTCCTCGTGGATGGACTGTTTAGGTGCACCAACTGCTGCTCATGAGGGTTGGTTGCTCATTGGTATCAGGAGGGCACAACTGAAACTCGGCTCAATGCACTTTTCGTGGTTCACCTGATCCATCGTAGGGGGTCACTGTGTAGGGTCCTCCATCCTGTGTTGGGACTGAAACGAACATAGTTAGTTACCAGGCATCTTGGATCTTATTCCTTCCACGGACACGTTTGCGTAGATAAACCAGTTGGCCAATTTGTATATCCGGTGCCTATACTTTTAGGTCATGGGCTGTCTTCCTCTTCTGTTCAGCGTAAAGCAGATGCTCCCCTGCTTTCTTCCAAGCATAGCGTAGGCGGTCCTGTAGAGCTGTCACCCAGTCATTGACGGGTCTCTCAGGTTCCCCAGTCACTTCCACACTGAGTAGGACATCAACTGGTAGTCTTGGCGATCTACCAAATAACAGGTAATACGGGCTATAGCCGGTAGTTGCATGAGGTGTACAGTTCTACACATACAGCAGCACTGGCAGGTGTTCTGCCCAGTGACGTTTCTTCTGAGGTGGTAAGCTTCTAAGCAGATCATGCAGTGTTCAATTGAATAGTTCACACTGTGCGTTGCCTTCGGGATGGTAGGGTGTTGTTCTACTCTTCCTGACACCATGCATATGACAGAGTTCCTTGATTACTTCACTTTCAAAGTTTCTGCTCTGGTCTGAGTGGATTCGTGGATTTGTTTCATACTTCTGAAACCATTCTTTGACTAGTGTTCTTGCCACTGTAGAGACCTTTTGATCTTTTGTGGGCATGGCGTGAGAAATTTAGTAAAAACATCGGTCATCACTAAGACGTTCTCCCTCCCATCACTTGAAAGTTCTAACAGGGTAAAGTCAATTGCCAGGAGTTCCAGTGGCTGTGATGTGGTCAGGTGGCCCATGGGTGTTCGAATGCGTGGCTGAGGTATCTTTGATAACACACACCATTCACACGACTTAATCCACTTCTCGTTGTTATCATGCATTCTAGGCCAGTAAAATCGGCTCCTGGCCAGCAGGATTGTCCGCTCCAAACCCTGGTGTCCCATGTCACCATGCAAACTGGTCATTACCTTCTCCTTCAGGACCTCCGGCAGCACAAATTGTTTCACTTCATATTCTTGTTGATCAGTGACAGTTCAGACAATCCATCCACTTCACTTACACGATTCCACTGTTTCAGCAGTGTGCGAGCTCCGGCAGTCAGTTGTTTCTTCTCTTCAGCACATGGCTTTTTGTTCCGTTGCCAGAAATGCAAAAATGAATTGATGGTTGGATCTGTTTGCTGCAACTGAACCAGTTCTGGCCTTGTATTCTTGGTTTGCATGTGACGTCATAGCCGCCATGTTTGTGTGAGTTGTAATTACTTTCTTTTGTTCTGGACACCAACATGGCTGCCATGCCCTTTGTCATGTGAATCTCTGGGGATTGTGTGAAAACCAGCAATAAGATGGGAATACAATACAATACAATATATTTATTATTCATCCCCGTGGGGCTTTTCGTGAATAATTTACATGGTTAAAACTTGAAATAATTTATAAAACTTACAATTCATAAAATGACAGTGTTGTATCCACAGTATTGCCTTTCTTGCTACTTGTTTCATCATTCTCGTCTACTGTTATGCTGCACTGTTCAACTACAACCTGTGTTAGCAGGGAAGGTAATGTGCTGGTATTTGCTTTGAAGGAAAGGGTCTCTTGCACTTCAACACTGGAGGCTGTCTTGGTGTCACTGCTATCAGGGAGGCGTGATAAGGCATTGGCGTTGGCATTCGACTTTCCCAAATGGGAGAGAGATGCCCAACACTGTTCAACTGCTCCCAGTTTGGATGTTTGTAAATACTTGAGAAGGTTGTTGTCGGTGTACACAAAACATTCACTGCCAACCAGGTAACTTTGAAACTTTTTGGTCACTGCCCATTTCAAGCCTAACATTTCCAGCTTCATTGAGCTATAGTTCTTCATGTTTCGTTTGGTTGGTTGTCTGCTTGCATTAGCTATGACATATGTGCCTTTGTCCTTCTGTCTCCTGAGAAAGAACTGCACCAAGCCCTTGGTGGCTAGCATCTGTCTCGACAATGCAAGGTTGAGAGAAGTCAGCATATCCCAGAACTGGGACTATTGTGAGAAGATGTTTCAGCTTGTCAAATACCCCTTGGTGTTCGGCTGCCCAGCACTTTGGAAATGAGATGAGCAAATGTTTCTTTAACTTGAGCTCATGCAAACACCTGTTGTGCAAGTCATGTAATGGATTCGCAACCTTGGAAAAGTTCTTTACAAATCGACAGTAGAAGCTAGCGAAGCCTAAGAATGAATGGAGCTGCTCAAAGCTGATATTTTGTCTGGATCAGTGGATATGCCATCAGCTGAGACAACATACCCCAGGTATGAAACTTTGGTCTGCAGGAATTTGCACTTCTCTGGTTTAATCTTCAGACCATGATGGCTTAGTCTAGTCAATACTTTTTCCAGTCTTTCTAAGTGTTCTTAAAATGTCCAGGAGAAAATAATGACATCGTCAAGGTACACAAGCGACAGTTGGTAGATTTGGTCATGGAGGCAGCTTTGCATTAAGCGTTGGAAAGTGGCAAGTGCTCCGCACAATCCGAAAGGCATTCTGTTGTACTCAAATAGACTGAAGGAAGTAGTAAATGCTGTCTTCACCTTCTTCCACTGCCACCTGGTTGAAACCACTTACAAGGTCAAGTGTCGTGAACCACCTTACTCCCTTAAGAGCATCAAGCAATTCGTTTATCTGAGGCAACGGGAATGAGTCCCCAATTGTCCTTGAGTTTAGCTTACGGTAGTCGACGCATAGGTGGAGGGAGTCATTCTTCTTTCTTACAAGTACTACCTGCGAGGCATAGGGGCTGTGGCTTTCACGGATCACTGAGGTGTCTAAGAGTTTCTGGATGTGGTACTTGACTTCTTGGTACTGGTTAGGAGGAATTATTCGATATGGCTGTGTCACTGGGATGTCAACTTCAGTCCCGATTCTGGGTTTCACTATCTCTGTTTAACCGAGGTCATCACCTCCCGATGCAAATGTATTGGCATTCCTCTTCAACAGTGCCTCCAGCTTAGCCTTCTGCCTGGATGCTAGTTCTACTCCTGATAATCTACAGGACATTTAGCATCCTCAGTGGAGTACTGTAGGTTGCTTGCATCTTCTCTGACGACCATCTCTTCATTCATGGAGACTCGCTGAAAGTCCACATCTGTTTCTAGGCATCCGACAGCATGCAGAATTACTATTTTAGTCCTAGGCTGAATCCAGATATCTTTGTCAGTTACGTTTGCCACCCTGACATGGAATGGGGCTGATGGTTGCACCAGGGTGTTGACGGTGATTAGGTTCGGTACATGTTGATTTATGGTGGGCTCAACTAGTGCCATGTCACAGCTGTCGGGTTGCCCACTCCAGCCCTTTGCTGGTACAGTAGCTACTGAGAGGAACACGCACCGCCTTCCTTCCCGCAACCCGAACAACCCATCCTTTTTAACTATGTGTTTTTCTTTATTTTTGTTATTAATTTTCCATTTCAAATTTTTAGCAACTTTGTAAATAGATTTTAGAGCCTTTTATATTGTAAATTTTAGCGTGAACACGCAATTCAGTTTTATACTGCAATGTGTTTTAATAAAGTTTCCTATTCCTTCCTATTCCTATTCTTCCCCTAGTGGACGTATTGGCCTGCTTCTTTGCGACATTAATTGACTTAAGCCAGACTGGGTCAATCTTGTCTGCAAATTCAGCTCCTTCATGCTTTGGAATTTCCTTCAATATGTTCATCCCCAGAATTTCTCTCTCATGTGCTCTTGGAGGATGGACAGGATCTTTCACGACTAATATTCCTCAACAACTCGCTTTACAACCAAGGGCCTTCACGTAATTTCGAGTCAATTTGCCCCTGTAATGGTTAACCATCCACTGGTTGAAAGCAGTTCCTAGCCCGTAGGTTTAAAATGTTCATTGAAAAACTCCTCTGTGATAGTGGAAACCTCTGACCCGTAATCAAGTAGACAATGTACAGGATGCCTCCTAGCTTCGCCATGACAACTGGACACTTTCCAAATGCCCTTTCACACATGCCCTCGGAGCCACCGTCCGAGCTGCCATCACTCCCACCTATCATCTGGCTCACAACGACAGGGGGTTCTTGTTTGACACCTCAGTTGGGATACTTGAGTTGGGTGTTTGGCTGGGTGGGCCCAAGCCATGGTTTGGAGTTTGGCTGACCTTACACTCCCTTGCTTTGTGACCGATGCCCTGGCATTTAAAGCACATGAGGTTGTCGCCTTCCTAATTGTGTCATCCACCTCCGTAATTTCCTCCTTTCCTGTAACTGCCATGGTAGTCACTCTTCTGTTGTGCCAATGCTGCCAGTGCCCGAGTCAATGGACTTCCATTGCTCGTCAAGGGCCTATAGCACTTTTCTCATTTGGTTGGGAGCTGTAGTTGAAGCGATTTCCTGAGTTGAGGCAAGTTTTCTAGTCGACAATGGCTAGTGTTCTTCCTCAGCCCAGTGCAGAGCCTCCTCACATACTTCTAGAAATTTACTAGTAGGGATAAAACGGATCATGCACCTCAGTTCCTTCCTCAACAGGGAGCCTCTAACATTGTCGGCAAATTGGTCTTGGATGGCCAGATCACGGGCTGCCACTTGTGAACCATTTTGAAAGCTGATGCGGTCATACAGTTCACACAATGCATGGGAAAATTCACGTAGATTCTCTCCATCTTTCTGTCTTCGCTCATAGAAATTCCTAAGCAGCTGAGGTGTGGTTCTCCTTTCACCGAATGCTTCAATAAGAATATCACAGGTTTTGGAAGCACTGTCGCGCTTATTTTGCAAACGTAACTTTTTATCATCTTTTGCAGGTGATTCGAGGAGTGACAACACAAAATCTGTCTGTTCTAGTGAATTCATTGTCCGTGCAGTGATCAAACTCTTCACATTATCTATAAAATCCTCAGCACTATCCTCATCTACGCCTCGTCATCCACAGAACGTTTTTACCTTGCATTCGTGAGAAAAATAAACAACCAGAGGTGCATGTGTTTGGGCTGGCAGTGTGGGTTGGGTACTAGTGATGCCAGAATCATTCGAATTGTGGTTGTTTTCCAGAGCTGACAGGGCTTCTCTAGTTTTGGAATTCTCAAACTTTAGTCGCTCTATCTCCTCTCTCATAGACTATAACAGTTCGATTTCACCCTCCTGTCATTTTTCCCCAGAGCCATGGCATCACTAACATTGTTGCCCTCGTTTTCTATCCCTTGCATGTGCTCTGACGCCATGTTGCATTATTGCCGCAAAAATCAAGTAACAAGCCGACAACGCCACATGTAGCCAAGTGAATGTTCATTGAAATAGCTGTCTGAGGCGAAATTGTTCAATATCAATGTTTATTTCGTACTCAGTGTCCAATACTCAATAGCAGAACAAGCAAATGTTGAAACAAGGGTCTAAACGAGGGCGACAAGGCTAGGAACAGTACAAGCAAAACCAGAATCAAACTATGTACTATACGTGAGGCCAGTTTGACCTCATGGCTAAAATACACAATGAAAATAGAGCACACAAATACTACGAAACTAAACCAAGTGAGGCACTATAGCATGTGGCTAGAATAGGATGTAACAGGTATTGAAATACTCTAAGTAATGCCACTCATAAATGACCTAAATCGCCAACAACAAAAATACAAGAGTCTACTACATGATTGTGCAATGCAACATTCTGTAGAATTATAAATACAATCGCATTGTGTCGTACTCTTGAGCAACAATAAATTCCACAGGCACTGAGGCCGCTTGAACAGCAGACAAATATTTCCAAGCACTCATAACTCATAGAAGTAGGGAACAAAATACAACTGAAATAACAAGTGCCATTGTATCCTAAGTGACCTCTCTTATGTTTCTTGAATGAAAGCATGCTCGCTCATGATATCCACAAGCTACATTTCAATGCATAGTTGATCGCTCAAGCACAAAAACAAAAGCAATAATTGTGGCTATCGAAAACACTGTAATCGTGTAAGATTCTAAATGAATAGAATAAACGACTCTCTATGGTTAACTGAAATCTGTCTCTAAACTGTCTCTGTTGACTCTGTTGCTTGCAAAGCGTGCTTCCACAAGAAGATATAAAACTGATCTGAAATAGTGACCGCTTGGTCTCTGTGATTGACAGATAATAAAACTAAAATGTTATTGGCTAGCGCATAACAACTAAAACCGGAAGTAAATGAAAGCCTGAAACACCAGAAGCAAGCGAGAATAATGGTTCCCATGCCCAGCTACACGAGAATTGCTGTTGTATAAAACAGTTTCCAGCCTCACTTGCGGAGAGCTGTTCGAACAGCACAACAAACCTGTCCACACCAACAAACCTGCCCACATATTACAATTATATTTAAGTATACTAGGTTTACAGAGGGACTGGGAATTACTGACAATTAATTATAATTAAACAATTTTAACGATAAATAAGTACAAATATCATTAAAAAGTCGAGGTTGAGGGTTAAATGGGGAAATACGTTTCATTCATGTCTCGTGTTGGCCATGTTGTTTCCATTTCATTCTTGCTTATGTTTTCCAAATTACATTCGAAAGTATGTGATGCCACACACTTAAAATACTTAAAGTCATTAGCCATTATATAGTCGAAACAGACCCTCTGAGTGTCCATGTACTCTCCTCTGTGATAAAGTATGAACCCGTATTCTCATGCATACCCAACAAAGACATTACTAACTTCAGAACTGTTTTTGTTCACAGATATGTCAAGATATTTCAAAATGTGGACCTCTCAAGCAATTTTTATTTTAGGTTAGTGCATTGTTTCTGTTTCATATTAAATAAAACAAACTGCATCAATTAAAACAAGGTTTAAACAATATGCGGAAAAAAACTAATTTAAGATCATTAATTTTCGTTTGGGAATACAGGAAGGTTTATGCTAAATTTAAATAAAGTGAGGCAACAAGTGGCAATTACATGTAGGCAGCCATACTTTTGAAAGATATTTGTTAGTTCCCACTACATTTTGAGTGCAGTTTGTGATGTGCTGCTTCGGTTAATTTGCAAGTAAACCATAAACGTAAGAGAATTGTGTCAACCCTACCTGGCCTGGAGGGGTCCGAATCGGCCCCCCTAAAACATATTCTAATGCTACTCCACAACGACAAGAGCTAGCACTATGCAACTTGCTGACTTGTGCTATAATTGTTCTACGGACAATTTGATGCATCAATCATGAATGGCTAAGCAGCCCTCATTGTCGTAGCAACTGCATTTTTGATTGGCACTTTTGCTAAGAAGAAAACGTTTTTCTAAAAATGTAATTTAGTACAGGTTTTTCCATTGAAATCATAGATCTACATGACCTAAGGTGATTTTCTGACGTCATCAAAAAATCAAGATGGCAGCTATAAAATTCAAGATGGCAGATTTGGGACGTCATATGACATTATAATTAAATTAATAATTACCAAAAGGTACATTATGGACTAATTAATTAGACTGCCAGTTGGGATATTGGTAGCGCTTATAATAAGAAATTTAAAGAAGGGGGGCCAAATCCTCCCCCCAGTCCATTTGAGGCCAAAAAGCCCAGGACAGATAGGTTTAATCGGTTGACATACAGTTGAATCTTTTTTCTTTAGTTATAGCTACGACCTTACCTTGACATTACAACAGAACATGGCACCACTGCTTCAAACCAGAACTCCTTCAACAACATGCAGCACATTAAGAACACAGAATGCTGCAGAAAGTGAATCAGACTGTCACCATGGAAATACTGCAGCAGGTTCTTCAGCAGCAGTGGATATTGACTCAAACGTGAGTAAAATGGAGTCTGGAATGGAATCTTCAGTTAGTTCAACAAGTAGTTACTTGTCTGCCCAAAGTGATCAGCAAGGCTGTGAATCACCAACAAAATGTAGCAGAAGAATAGATGAACGGGGACAGTGTGGAGAGCCCGTGGAGAGCAACAGTGTACCCGAGAACAGTGTCAAAGAAGCGAGTAACAGTACTGCGTCAGAACATACAGATGTTCAAGCTTCTACTGCCTTGAATGAAAATGCTGCATTTTGCCAAGAATGTCACAGGAATAGAAAACAAGCTTCAGTGAATAGAAACAAGAGGGCTAAAGCTAAAGCTTGCTACAAGTTTGTGTGGAACAAGTACTTGCTTAGGAATTTTGAGAATGTTGTACATACAGAGTGGGTGTTGCACGTCATCAACGGTTTTGTGGGTCAATCAGGTATCCTTTAGATAGAGGTGCACATAGTCCCGAATACTGTTTACAGTTTGGGGGCTGATGCAACTTTCTGTAACAGTAAATGGCTTCGTAAGTGTCTCAACCAAGTCATAATTTAATTAATCTATAGTTTATCTTCTTGTAACATCTTAGAGACAACGATCTAATTTAGAATGGGTTTCATTTGAGTGTCGATTTATTAATATGAATTCAATGACGAGGACATTAAAATGGCCATTCTACCAATCAGAGAATGAACACATGGCGCTGCTGTTGAATGGGTTTCCAAAGAGCTAATCAGTGAATCTAGAAGTTTGCACGGATGTGACTGACAAACACAATGCAATTTATCATCTTTGTGTGATTGGTCAGTATTTGACAGAACTTGACCAATAGCAGCTTTGATTTCACAATGAAAATGTAATGCGGTTCGACAGTCACATGAACTCCACTCCATATGATGATAACCATTGAGAGTGTTGATGTATTGGTATGACAACAGTGATGCTTTTGACAGTGATGGGATGATGTCTGTCAGTTATGCCATAAGTACTTGTAGTACAGTGACAGCTATATCATGACAATAATGATTGATGCTTATGCCATTGATTTCGTTATGCTACTGATTCCTAAAGTTTAATGTGTTCTGATATTGTTGTGTTGGTAAGCAGTAGCTATGATGGGATTTAGATCCAGACTAGAAAAAACGTTTTTCTGCGAAGTCATCTTTAACAAAGTGTTAC
Source organism: Epizoanthus stellaris (assembly GCA_025403545.1). Taxonomy (NCBI): domain Eukaryota; kingdom Metazoa; phylum Cnidaria; class Anthozoa; order Zoantharia; family Epizoanthidae; genus Epizoanthus; species Epizoanthus stellaris. The sequence continues at coordinate 15,734 of JAOBYG010423283.1, forward strand.
TGTTTTTATTATTAGTTTAATATGCTATTTTCCAATAAGGGGAGCGACATTATATAGTTGTTGACTGGTGTTCTGTGGAACATGAGTTTTTGCGCACCCGAGGGAACTAATGTTACCCGAGGC
>JAOBYG010424394.1:0-15851 GCA_025403545.1 Epizoanthus stellaris
ACTGACCTTGCTCTTTCCATATATGGAATAATGTGTAATTTCACATGTGAAATTACAAATTAACGATGAAATTACAGTGTGAAATTAGGGAGTAATTTGTCACTCATGGTATTATTATTATTATTATTATTATTATTTTTATTTGTTATTTTTATTTTTATTTTTATTTTTATTTTTATGATGATGATGATGATGATCATCATTTTTATTATTATTATTATTATTATTATTATTATTATTATTATTATTATTATTGTCATGAAATAAAAGTGTTGTTGTTTTTCCTTATTGCTGTGGTCGTTTGATGTATTCAGTGCTCTTTCTTTTTTGCAGTATCACCTAACATGAATACTGTTACTGATAGATGAATATCCCTATTTGTAATTGTAGTTTTAGATACGACCCCACTAGCTTTTGTCTTTATACTTTTATAATGTTTGATTAATTGATTGATTGATTGATTGATTGATTGTCTATTAACCTAATCCAATTGGGTTGCAGGAGTATAAATTAGTGTACAATGCTGCATGTATGATGCACATCTTATCATCTGATATAGCTGGGAAAACACTGGTATTCTCTTTTCCACCTCATGCTGCATTTGTGTTCTTCCAGTATCACGTATAAGGTTTGTCACGAGCTCTTGTTGCTTACATACTTTAGTTTTGTTTGTAGAACTACCTGCCCCAGATCATCCCGCATATCCTGAAGGTGTTTATGCATGACAACAGTCCTCAACGGAGTGTTACTACCAAGGTAGGAGCAATCAGTAGTCATTTCGTCCATCAGCAGACATTAAATGCTTAGTATTGTGGTATTTCTTACCATTTTACAACCCTGAACTAGAAGGATATGTGTGCTTTATAAGAAATCTTTACTGTTACATTATTTATTAGCAGTAATGTTTTATGATGTATGGTCATTATTGTTTCAATAATTCAAACTGATCCAGTGTTTTTAGGCAATTAGGATATAAAACAAGTTAGAAGAACAGCGTTTATTGATGCTTCATTACTTGACAGACTTTTTCTATCAACTGGGTAATTACAAGCAAGAGCTGACCACTCATGAACGTCAGTTATTTCAAAGACATGGCAAAGGTATTTGCTAATCTTTTTTCTGCAATTTTAGTTGCTGAATGCGCTACAGATGTTTGGATCAAGTCTTGATGATTATCTTCATCTACTGATTCCTCCTGTAGTCAAATTGTTTGATTCACCAGATATACCACATTCAGTCAGAAAGTAAGTGTTGGTCAGACAGAGTCGACCAGAGTAGACAAAATAGTAATTTGAAAATAGATAAAAAAAGTGACTGTATTCAAGGGTTTATATAAAGAGTTATATGAAGAGTCTGCACCGTAACTCACTGAAGAAATTATTTTGCCTGTGTACCAGATGTAAATCAGGTGATATACCACCAATGTGTCACCGACATTTTGCTTACAAGTGCATTCCACTTAATGCGCCATTATCAAACTCAGAAAGTAATTTCCTTGTTTTTTATTTCACATAACAATACCTTGGCATTTGAAAGAATGTTGGCTTTGCCATTTCTAATCCAGTAGTTTTGGGTACGAATATGCTTATTTTCCAATTCTGATGCTCTAACATTGTAAAACTGTGGTGATATTTTTTCATGTATAAATGCTGAATGTCCTTTGGTGTTTTCACACTTCACCAATGCATTTCCAACAAGCCACCGACACACCACCAACATGCCACCAATGTAATTAACACACTAGTTTGTTGAAACAACCACCAACATGTGGCTGATGCACAGCTGACAGTTGGCCTTACACCGACTGTCAGGGTTCATACATTTCTGGAAAGTCCTGGAAACTTCTGGAAGTTTTATTTTTCCTTGAAAGTCCTGGAATTTTACCCTGATTGATGGAAAACTCCTGGAAAATCAAGTAAACCCAGACGGTATGGAAGTCTTTTACTTTTCTTCTTTCAAAAGAAATTGCTGGGAAATTAATTTTTAAAGTTGAGTTTCGGTTTGGGATCAATAACTTCAAAATACTCCTAGAAAACTCCTGGAAAATGCCTAAAAAACTCCTGGAAAGTCCTGGAATTTTGAAACCCTGGACTGTGTATCAGCGGTTTATTGGCCAGTGCTTGGGCAACACATGGCCAATGTGTGGCCTGTGACCAATACACAGCCAACATAGTTTATATGGCATTAAGAATACCAGAGATTAGTGTTGAACTTATGTATCTGTAACATGCTTATCATTGTTTCTTTAGGTGTGCTCTTGAGACACTAGACCGGTTGAGTGAGACCCTAGATTTCAATGACTTTGCTTCCAGGATCATCCATCCTATTGTCCGTACACTGGACATGTCTCCTGAACTGCGTATGACTGCCATGGACACATTGTGCTGTATTGTGCACCAGATGAGCAAGAGATACTCAACATTTGTCCCACTGGTCAACAAGGTGCGTTACATAGTGTTGTGATTCAATTCAAATAAACATTTAAAGTGGCTCCCAACTGTTTTTCATTTTTCTATGCCACTGAACTTTATGAAAGGCTTACACAGATGTCATGGCAGATTGCTGCCAGTTATTAGAGGCTGGTGTTACAACAACTTTTCAGCTTATCAACTTTTCTACTCCCATCGCAATTTTCGTTTCCATGGCAACTTTACAGGGCCTCCAATACACCCTGTTTTTGGTACCCAAAAATGAGTTCGTTGACCGCCATTTTGTCTAAACAACAAGTACAACATTCGAGGAAATTTAAAAAATTCTGTGATTAGGTTTTGGTACCACCTTAAAATTACAGACAAATTAAGGTGGCGGCAAAACCTATTCACAGAATTTTTCAAAAATGTCATCAAATGTTCTCCTTGTTATGGAAACAATTTTAAGGCAATAAAAAATGAGGGTCACCGAACTCATTTTTGTATAAAATGCAGTTGAATACTAAAAACAGGGTGTACTTGAGGCCCAGTAAAGTTACCATGGAAAAGAAAATTGCGATGGGAGTAGAAAGGTTAATAAGCTGAAAAGTTGTTGTAACACCAGCCTCCAATAACTGACAGCAATCTGCCATGACATATGAGATTATTAAAGATATTGATTAAACATATTGATTAAAGAGTACACTTTTCATAAAATTCATTAGCATAGAAAAATGATAAACAAGTGGGACCACCTTAAGTACCTAAATATTTTCCAGTTACTTCTTTTAAATATATTTGTGGTAGTTTAGACACCATTGTATTCAAGCTGATAAAGACTTACAGTAAGCTGTGTCTGCCCTTTCATAAAACATTTAGGTACCATATTATTTTAGAAAAAAAATCCTATTTGGAGCACTGGAAGCTCCTCCATTTCACTTTTTAACTTGCCATACCAATCAATCAATCAATCAATCAATAGACTTTATTTAATGAGGGTGACACGTGACAGTAATAAAACCGATAAATTTGTGGCCCTCAAAATACTAGTTAAAAATACAATTAATTACAAACAATTATCCAATCCTGAAAACCCTACAAGTATAAAAATCAGTCCAACCCAACCCAACCCGAAAACCCCGAAAACCCCCAAAAATCTCCCAACCCGAGAAGCCCTATCCCAACCCCACAAACCCAATAAAAATGTGTATACAAGTTAAAAGAGCTACAGATAAAAGCGCAAATCTGTCTTCTGGCGAGCAAAATAGTGACTGAAGAGTTTTCGTTTAAAACTATACAAAGACGATGCCTTCCTTGTTTCTAATGGTAAGTTATTCTAGTCTTTAATTGTTCTTATGCTAAAAGTTCTGCCACCTTCTGTAATTCTATTAAAACGCGGACAGTACAAATTAAAGTTTGATGAGCGAGTCTGACGCTCGTGAATTTCTGAATTCAATGGTAGAAGTGCAGGTCGTTTATTAGATAGGAGTATATACACTAAACATGTAGAAAAAAACCCTAAACACTACTACCTTGACAATACTTGCAATATTCTGAAGCAAATACCAGAGCCCTGCAGAATGTAGTTCTTTCCTCCTTCTATATGTACACTTTTGATATTGTCATGTGGTAAGTATTTTAACTTTATTGGTGATAATCTATCTTATATTGTATGCAACGCCATGAAAACTCTTAAATATGGAACTTGCGAAGTTGTGTCTTTTAGATGTTTTAGGGCTCTGTTGTTCAAGTCTTCTACAAACGTTTAGTATGATAGAGTGTTTTGATTCAGAGTTATGGATGTTTGAATTTCATTGCCAAAGACATTTAGCCTGCCAGCCGGTCACAGAAATCAACAAACTTGCGCCAATTAAAATGTTCTGGCTTGATACATCGATAGCAAGACCAGATGGATTACATTGGAAAGTTGGCTTTGCCAACAACTTTAGTGTTTTAGTTGCCATGTTGGTGTACCAAAGTTGTACACCAACATGACTGCTGTAAGGCCTTCTCATTTGCTGCGCCATATCTTGGCTATAAAATACATTCTTGATCCAAAATGTTGCCAAATTGTGTATTTTTGCAGCCGCTATAAGTTCAGAAACATTTTATTGCACCTGATTAACAATGAACTTGTGACAGTGAATGCTTACCAATAGTGTACCCTGTTGTGTTGGTTAGAGAATGGCATTCTTGCATTCCTACACAACAGTAGTATAGATATCGTTAAAAGAAGGCCAGTTTAAATTTGCACATTCTCTGGTTGTTAATAGGTTCTGGTGAAGCACCGTATCCAGCACCAAAGATATGATGTCCTGGTTTGCAGGATCGTTAAGGTAGGGTGCATAATGACATTAGAATGGTTGTAAAGTAAGTAATGAGTAAGGAACTTTATTTAAGTATAAAATCTTCTGGCCTACCACAAGCAGTATACTAAATAGTATTTGTTGCATCCATGTTACAAAAATTGTACAAAACATTAAACAAACTACAGACACGATTGATCAAAGTATTTATAGTTTTTAAAATTGCGGAATGACAAGTCATGTTCTTTGGGGCATAGTTTATAGCAATTTCGGTATGATTGGTATAGTACTCCATTCATTCTGTCTCTGTGGGTACACGAAAAGAGTGATTGCGAAGATGTTTTATTCTGAAGAGGAGAATAACCAGCAAACATCCAGGCAGCCCTGATATTGTTTGCGGAATATTGATTATTTTGGGAAATTGTACTCCATGCATTCTGCATGCTGGAGTAGTCCCAGTAGAATGCACGTGACGTTTTTGGTGTTTTGTTCCTATTGATCCTTTATGTAAACATGGTTGCCACACTTTTTGCAGGGCTCTTTCCTGTATGACTGGGACAGTGAGAATGTATTAAGAAATAAGAAAATGGGTCGTGGCAACTTGGCTGATGAGTCAGCCACCACAGCAGCGATAGAGGCTGCCAGTATCAAGAAACTAACATTCAAGGCAGACAGCTTACAGAAGGTAGGTTTGGCGTTTATATGTAATTACACTTTTTGTTCATTGTTCTAATATGCATTTTGAGGTACTTTTACTGCACGAAGAATTCGTAATTTTTAACAAAAAAAGTAGCCTATGAGATAGACATACATAGTGTGTTTTTTTAACCACATCCATAGTATATATGTGTGAACAGCTAGGAAGTGTTTTATTTGATTAAGCAGGCTGAAATGAGAGACAACCAGTAATTCTGGTGACATTTGATCTTTTTAGATATCAGGAAGTTTTCAAGTTGTCGATATTCTTTTCAGACAACTAAATAAATTATGAGAAAACAAGTAAATACTAAAAACCTTCTCATACTTTGGAGCCCTGTTGTTCTTTGCTTAACCTGAAATAGATTATTAATGTATCTGATATCTTTTATGTTAAATGATACTTACTTTGCCTGTTATTTAAATTGTACATATCATTTAGGATTACATAAATTAGTTACGTGGGTAAGCAAATATGTAAATTATGTAATACGTGGCAGCGGCAAATTACACAAGTGTGTAAGTAATTACAAAAATGGTACACAACGTGTATATGAGTGCAAGTATTACAGAGTACTAGATGTTTAAACGGTTTTGGAGAACCAGATTATCAGGCTCTGTGGTGTTTGCAAAATCATTAATGTTTTTAAAACGTATTCGTGTTGTCTAGTAGCTGAATAGTCATTGGCAGAGCATTTTGGTTGATATACCATTCTTGCATGGTATACTTACACTGATCTACTACATTGTATAATCAAACACATTGTAGTATATATACTTCAACTTCACCATGATAAAAGATTCTGATTTTGTCTCTGTATTATATACATACAGACGTTGTGTAGTATGTACATGTAACCATTGTTTACCTTTATAAGAGATGCTACTGTACCATCTAGTGCATGTTGTACATGTTAAATCATAACTGCGTGTTTAGTCATAACTGCGTATACAACATCACCTTTACAATGATGTAGAGTTACCACACGTCGATTTCACAGAGAATTGTCAATAAATAGAGGTTACTTCATGGAAAATGTGTGCGTACGATTTTTATTCACGAGTTGTATCATAAAATGAATGAGGGAGCGAGTGAGTTTTATGATATGCCTCAACGAGTGAATAAAAATCATGCAAAGCATTTTCCATGCTGTAGTCTGTATATTTTTAGGTACTGAGATTGCAGAACAACACATTTTGTTTCTACCTCATACTGTTCGCTATGCAGCGCTGTCTTGGAGAAGCTGAATTTGAGAGCTGAATTTGCACAATCTGCATCTCATCAACAGAACACGTTTGTTTTCTGTTGGTTTACATCTCTTCAACGAAAGTCCCTCTTCTCCTTACACCGAAGACCACAAATCCAGACTCTTACTTTGTTCTAATAATATAATGGCCAAAGGGTATTACCACTTTATACATGAGAGTTTTATTCGTCATGTTCTTCTCAATAAACAGTTTCACTTTCTTTCCGAGTATTGTGTTTTACTCTGACCTCTGCAACCGTTATTGTGTTGGTTTGTTTCTTTTTCTATTTCTCTTCAGAAAGCTTCTTCAAACAATTTAAATTCATATTGCTTTCATAATGATTTGATAAGAGGTCCATCGAACTTAGTGTGAAGTTTTTTCTTTCAAATGTTTTCAACAATATACTTGCCAGAGATTTTTAAAACATGAATGTTCTTCTTAGTTTCATCAGCTTGCAAAACTCACGGAGAAACAGCAATTACTCATTTTATTCTTTCAGTTGTCTTGCTCGTCAGTGCAATTCTAAAGCAAGTTTTCTAATAACGATTTTTGGCATTGTTTAGAACTTTGGAAAGAACTGGAAATCAATCTCGCTATTCAACAGAGTGAAACATACTTTCCTATGCGATATGCTTCACTAGTGAAATTTCATCGTTCCTGTTGCTGATTGGATGAACAACATTTTTTCACTAGTGAAAATCAATCGTTCGGGCTTCTGATTGGCTGTTGGAATTTCCGTATCATATTTATTCACTGACTTTTCTGTGAGTAAATCTCAGTACCTATGAAATACTACCAAGCACGAATTGTTCGGGTATCAACCCCAAAACAATAAAATCAAGCACAAGTGCTTGGGGGATGGTATAGCACCATCAAACATTACCAGACTGGTGGACTTATATCTGGGGGGGGGGGCTTATAAGCGAAACTTTACAGTAGTTATTGTTATGTTTCCTTTCCTTAAGGCCTGGGGTACTGCAAGATGTGTATCCAAGGATGACTGGATGGAGTGGTTGAGGCGACTCAGTGTTGAATTGTTAAAGGAATCACCCTCACCGGCCTTGAGGTCGTGTTGGGCCACAGCACAGACTTACCCTCCCCTCGCTAGGGACCTCTTCAATGCTGCATTTGTTTCCTGCTGGTCAGAACTTCATGAGGAGCTTCAGGTATTTGTTGCTTCATGCAGTTGTGAGAACGATCTGCAATATAGTACAATGCAATACAGTACAATGCACTGTGGTGCAATACAATGCAATATAGTGCAATACAATACACACAACACAACACAATACAGTACAGTTCAATACAATACAGTACAATGCAAAACAATACACGTAATACAATACCATACAATACAGTACAGTGCAATACCATAAAATGCAATACAATACAATGCAATACAATACAATACAATACAATACAATGCAATGCAATTCATTACAATACAACACAATACCTTATAAAATAAACTAGATATAACACAAACTCTGATTGGTTGAAAGCCATTTACCATAACTCGATGGAAAACATAGAAATGTTTTTCTATTTCTTAAATACAATACAACAAGGTGAAGTATGAGTAGGTTTAGTTACATTTTCGACTTAGTATAAATTTGACTGATTTACTTGTAGAACGAGTTGGTTGGGAATCTTGCACAGGCTCTTAAATCTCAGATTCCTGAAATTACCCAGACGCTGTTAAACTTGGCAGAATTTATGGAACACACAGAGAAGGTGAGTTCATGTCAATTGTATATTTGTTAATATGGCTTAATTATTCTGGGTAAAAGGTGGCACAATACTCGTATCCTCTTCCCACACTATTAAGTACGAATCGAAAATTGTTTGTAGCTATTATAAATTGAGAATTCAGATTGAAATGTTGATGCCAGTAGTCTTAATATTTTACGTTATTTTGCTTTAATACGTTATAGTATCTGTTAATGAGATGCATTGGTTATAAAGTATATATGACACAGCAAGTGTCACACAGTATTTTTGTTGTCTATGAATGAGTTAGTGATTGGTTGTGTTTGAATTTGTACTAGGGAGCCTTGCCATTGAGTAGTGACTTGTTAGGAGAGCAAGCCTCAATGTGCAGAGCATATGCTAAAGCACTCCACTACAAAGAGGAGGAGTTCCACAGGGGGCCCAAAACTGAAGTCCTTGAAGCACTTATCAGGTAGCGTTTTCTGTATAAGAAATATTTAGTATGTCCTTGAATTTGGATTTTCAAACCTGTATTTTATTTTATTTTCTTCTTATTCTTTTTATTGGTAAGCACTCTTAGTAAGCTCGTATTTGTCAACAAATTGTTGAAATTTCAGGATATCCATTTCCTTCAACTGGGACAATTTATGTTTTCTTATAAAAATTCTGCTTTACCTACCAAGTTCAATAATTTGTTTACTACAAAAAGTCAAATTCATAATTATAACAAGAACTTCTCAAAATCTCAACACACCACTGTGTAGACTGAAATACTCGACAATTTTCAGTATCGTTTCAAGGTGCAACATTCTTTAATTCTCTTAGTGATGATATTATCAACTCTGCTTCACCCACTTTATTTAAAAACAAACTCAAAAAATACCTTTATAATAAATATTAAATAGTTATGTGTTAGACCTATCATGCTCATACTATGCTAATTCTCAAATGACTCAGTCTCTTTAGACAAATTTTGTAAACCTGATAGGAACCCTAAACTAGCATAAGCCTAATGGTTTCACTATAGGCTTCCTCGCAACTATATACTCTGTAAACAACTCTGTTCTTTTATACATGTAAAATTCAATCGTGGCAAAACAAATAAACAAACAAACAAACAAAGAAATAGTTGAAACGCTGCTACAACATTCTGCACTCTATTCCTGTTGATTGTCACGTTTCTGTTGGTTTCAATTCAGCTAGTTTTGCCCATGCCCTTACATTTCCATTAGTGACTGTGGTTGATCTTACTTGTGTCGTTTTCAACTTGACTTTGGTCATGTGGGTGTAGAGCACTTCCTTATTTTTCGATTAAAAAAATTTGCTTTAGATTTGGCGAACTAGAACTGTGACAAGTGAATATGATTTGCAACATAAACATTAGATTTATATGGCCTTGCGAGGTCCGACAGACCGGAAATATGTGTTTGTTCCCGAGGTAACATCTAAAAAAGGAAATGTGTACCAATATCGTACTTAGTTCATATTTACATGAGCTGATTGTGTCAATAGATCAACTGTACAGCAATTACTCATATTTGAACATGGAGTTCTGGTATAGAATTCTGTACAGTGAAGATATCTGTCGTAGCTATGCAACATGTTGTGCTCCACTTGAGTACTTCCTAGAATTTGTTATTGCACAAAATTCTAATTAAGCACCTTAATTTTAATTTTATAGTAAGTTCAGGAGAGACTTTAAATACAGTGTAGCACTCTTAACTGGTATGAAGGCTACATTCTTATATGTCATGGCACTGTATTTTTGTCATAAGATTGTTTCTGTTGTGATTGGAGTGTTACTGTTTAGACTGCAGAGGTTGTATAACAACAGAAATAGTTGCGGTTATGATAATTCAAGGAAGACAGGTATTACTTTGTTGACTTTGATTTTGTACTTATTCCTGCAGTATTAACAATAAGCTGCAGCAGCCTGAAGCAGCACATGGCGTGTTAGTGTATGCCATGAAGAACTGTGGCTCGGATGTTGTAAGTAAACTTCAAGTGTATTGACAGATGTTTATGTGGACATCATTAGTTATATTGTGTATTTCGCCATGAGGGTGGAAGATTTTAGCAGACGTTTTGAGCACTAGCCCTTCGTCAAAGCAGAAATGCCATTGCTCTGATAAAGGGGTAGTACTGAAAACATCAGCTAGAATATTCCACCCTCAAGCGAAAAACATAACATATTATCGTTTAGTTGATCAATTTTAGCAATTGGCCGACTCACCGACGTAGAAAATTCTAGGTTTTTTTAAAACAAAACACTGGTACACTAGGTTTTTTTTAAAAACAAACTAGTGTACCAGTGTATGCAACTATGGGTTGTGCAGTTAGCTGATCAATATGGTACGTATATGGACATCTTATATGGTAGTATTGTACTACTACATTACGGTAATCACCTTAGAGATGAACTGAGTTTCAGGGCTGTAGTCAGATCTAAGATTTAATCAAGCAAAATCAACAAGGACTGAAAACACAAGCTACTAGGGGGTTTGGGGGGCATGTCACCAGATAGTTTTAAAATCAAGGTTTTCAGAAATAGCATTTCTCACACTTTGAGTGCACTTTTGAGCAAAGCCAGGGGTAAAGATCTCTATTTACCTCTTCTAAATGGCTTTTTAACCAAATTGGTGAAAAAAGCGGATTGAGAAATTTTAACTGAAGCGATTGCCTTGTTTTCTTCATTGTAGCTACAATACTGAATTGTTTGCACTTGTTTAGGTAATGCCCTGTTGTACCAGTCATGTAAGTTGAAAGACTGCTTGTAAGTTAGTAATCTGGAATTCTCTACTTTGTTTCTGTTTGTAGAAAGTGAAGGAAGGATGGCACGAGAAGTTACATGACTGGGAGAATGCACTTTCAGCTTACTACAGGAGACAGATACAGGATCCAGATGATATTAGCCTTAGTCTGGGGAGGATGAGGTGTCTTGAAGCTCTTGGAGAATGGTAAATTGTTTGCACAGTATTGACTTCATTTTGTATGAGATTCTATTATCACATTAGGATCCAGATAATACTAACCTAGTCTAGGAAAGTAGAGGTGTCGTGAGACCCTAGGAGAATGGTAAAGTTGTTAGTTACAATAGTGATTTGTACTGAGATGCTGTTGCAACGTCAGGATTTTAATAATATTAGCTAATACTATAACGTTTTCCTTGAATTCATAAAGCCCCATTGTTTCAACAATTTAAGAAAGTTGATAACAATGTTATCACATGGAAATTGTAGGGGTGAACTACATCATTTGGCCTGTGAGAAGTGGCCAGTTGTTAGTGATGACATACGGCAACAGATGGCAAGAATGGCTGCAGCTGCTGCATGGGGATTGGGTGAGAGCTAAAAATAATACATTTCAGTGTTGTGTGGATCACAAACTAGACTGAAACCTGTTCCAAGAATATATTGCAGTTGTACCAAGACAACACACAGGAAAAACTCTTACTAAGTTATGAATCAGTACAAATTAAGAGTTTTTATTATTTGTTACTAATACCAATAGCAATTGAATATTTCGTTGGACAGTCTGGTGTTTTATTGTAAACTGTTACTGGGTAATTGATTTAGCTGGAGATTGTCTGATGGGATTAGGAAACTTTAAGTACTAATAAAGCTTTTTGATGAAAAATGAAACAACAGCAGAGAAATTGAGAAGACCCACCCAATATTGTTGTTAATACAATCAGTTTTAAATTTGGGAGATATAATGTGTGTTCTGCTGTTGCACTTTATGTCAGTTGTCATTCGATACAAACACTTAGCATTTTGCAAATAGTGTCCGATTCATGGTGATTCCTTTATGTCATTTAAAAACGTTAGTTTGCAAATAGTGTCTGATGTGTAAATTGTGATTCCTGTAGGTCATTGGGACAGTATGGAGGAGTACACATGCATGATTCCTAGAGAAACGCAGGAGGGAGCATTTTACCGAGCTGCTCTTGCTCTTCATCATGATCACTTCCAACAGGCACAGGCTGTATGTACTGATAGGGCTGTGTTCATAGACTTTGGTAGTGTGAATTAGAAATGTTGAGGAGACACGGTCACATTGCAGACAGACAGTTCTACTGGTTATAAACTAGTTTCAGCATTCATTCACCATCATGCAATACTTGTTGAACCTATGTTAAAACAACATTGCAGAATGTTGCGGTCATATGTTGTTGTGTCCTTCAACTCGTTGTATGTTGTTGAGTTTGGCAACTGACTCATACATTCAACATGTCTCCTTTAACATTTTTGGATAAAATAATGAAGATATTTCCCTGGGGCTTAAAATGTAGTTTATTAGAACATTGCAGTACATAAATTGTTTAAACATAATGTTAATTGTCTTCGTGTTTGTGTATTGTTTTTGGCAGATAAAAAGGAATACCTTCAGAAATACATTTAATAAGCTTTTGCATCAGATGTTTTATTTTTCAACACAAATGTATACTTGATGCAAGATAATTGCTTGAGAAATGCTGAAATGTACTTATGAATACAACAGTGACTATATGAGCGAGGCAGCGTGGCCGAGCGGTTTAAAGCGCTGACTCGTAACCCGGAGTTCCCGAGTTCGAGTCCTCTGCCCGCCGGTCACACTGGTGTAAATAGCCTTCTGGCCAGCCTCCCTGCCAGATGGGGTTTTTAACCCAGTTAATTTCAATTTATAACATGGTGCTGAAAAGCCTCTAAGGGGAGTCACCATTAAATAAGTATTTTATTTGATTTTTATATTTCTCCATGTCACAATAAGGAAATATAATACGTTTTTGTGTCAAGTAGCTATTAGAGTTTTTACATTCACCAGTGCATTGATGCAGCAAGGGATCTTCTAGATACAGAGCTGACAGCCAGAGCGGGCGAGAGCTACAATCGAGCATATGGGGTAAGGAATGCTACATTATTTTGATAGACATTGCTTTCATACCAGCAACAAATACAATAGAGCATGTGGAGTACGGAGTGTTGCACTGTTTACATTAGCATTGCTTTCATACCATCAACAAATACAATGGAGCATATGGAATTAGGAACGGTGCACTGTATACATAAGCATTACTTTCATACCAGCAACAAGTACAATAGAGCGTATGGGGTAAGGAACGATGCACTGTTTATATACGCAGTGCTTTTATACCACCAACAGTACAGTGGAGCTTGTGGAGTAAGGGACAGCACACTGTTTACATTAGCATTGCTTTCATACCATCAACAAACACAATGGAGCATGTGGGGTTAGGAAAGGTGCACTGTATACAAAAGTATTGCTTTCATACCATCAACGAATACAATCGAGTATATTGGGTAAAGAATGGTGCACTGTATAGATAAGCATTGCTTTCATACCAGCAACAAAAACATAGTGTAGTATATGGGGTAAGGTATGGTCCATTGTATGCATTACCATTGCTTTCATACCAGTAACAAATACAATCGAGCATGTGGCAGGGTTCGTGCTACTACTTGAACTCATTGAATACTCCTGGAATTTAATTCTAGTTTTCAAGGGCACTTGAAAAGCCCTTGAAATTTACAATTTTTGTCAAGACTCCTTGAATACTCCTCCTCTGAGGAAAATGCCTATCAACTACGTCTAGGTGCAAATTATATTACGAAAATTATAGTCTTGATGATATTCCATTTTTGGTTCTCTCTGACTCATTTATCAACTCCTTATGTATCTGTATTTGAATGCATTTGTGGAGTGTTTTTATTTAAGTTTTAACACTGCATAGTTCGTTAATGGTTTATTAATCATGTGCAAACATTGCGTAAACCTAAGTAAGCTTGATTAAATACTCCTTGAAAAACATTATTTAGGTCCTTGAATACTCCTTGAATACTCCTGGAATTTCACATTCAAAGGTCAGCACTAACCCAGTGTGGGGTGAGGATTGTATACATAAGCATTGCTTTCATATCAGCAACAAATACGATCGACCATGTGGGGTAAGGAACAGTACATTGTATGCATTACGATTGCTTTCATACCAGCAACAAATTAAATGGAGCATACGGGATAAGGAACGGTGCATTGTATGCATTACGATTGCTTTCATACCAGCAACAAATTCAATGGAGCATATGGGGTAAGGTATGGTGCACTGTTTACATACACATTGCTTTCATACCAGCAACAAATAGAATGGAGCATATGGGATAAGGAACGGTGCACTGTATATGCACGCATTGCTTTCATACCATCAACAAATACAATGGAGCATATGGGGTAAGGTATGGTGCACTATTTACATAGGCATTGCTTTCATACCATATGGAGTAAGGAACGGTGCACTGTTTACATACGCATTGCTTTCATACCAACAACAAATACAATGGAGCATATGGAGTAAGGAACGGTGTACTGTTTACATACGCATTGCTTTCATGCCAGCAACAAATACAATGGAACATAAGGAGTAACGTACGGTGCACTGTTTACATACGCATTGCTTTCATGCCAGAAACATCGAACAAATACAGTGGCGTATATGGGGTAAGAAACAGTGCATTGTATATGTATATGCATAAGCACTGCTTTTATACCAGAGACAAGAGACGAGATTTGATTGTCTCTGTTTCATTTTGTACTCCAGGCCATGGTGTCTGTGCAGATGTTGTCTGAGCTTGAGGAAATCATACAATACAAGTTGGTTCCAGAGAGAAGAGAAGCTATCAAACGGACGTGGTGGAAGAGATTGTTGGTAGGAAATTATTGTAAAATGATGTTGTTGTATGTTGATTGTCATTCCTAGTTATGAGTTCTCTTTTGTCACAGCCAGGTATATCAACGAATTATAGTCCACTGTAAAATTCGGAAAATAAGCACATCCTCCCTCCCCCCTAAAACAAACCCATCGGCATATGTTTGTATAACTAGAGGGTAAATGCCCTTCAATATAACAGAGGAATCGGCCAACTATATTTCAGTTCGATTTCGTTATTCTCATTATCAGCCAAGAGTTAAATTTTAAGGTATTTCAAGTTTTTTTTTTACAACAATATTCTTGAGGTGGTACCCTATAAAAATCGTGGTGATGAAATGCTATTAATATTACATAATTTTAAACTGCTGATTTCAGCGATGTCATGATTGAAGATCTTTATAGTTTTGTAGGTTTCCCTGTACTTCAATGTACTTCACAGTTGTTTAACAGAAATCTTGAAATTTCGATAAATTTTACAAAAAATACTGAACTACTATAACCACAGTTTGTACCGGCTGTCATGTGTCACGCTTTGTGAATTTTATATTGTTGTTTAGCAGCTGACAGCTTTCAGAACAGTTTAAAATACACACATAAGCCAAAATCATTTTTAAAACTAAACACGTTCTTTGATTTAGAATTGATTACAATTGTTCTGTGTGAACTTCAATGTTAGGGGATTTTTTTGCATAAAAACTACCAGTTAAAGGGATACTCCAGCGGTACTAGGTAATTTTCGGAATTTAATGTAAAATTGCCTGAAAAGAACGAATCTGCAAC
>JAOBYG010425505.1:0-15849 GCA_025403545.1 Epizoanthus stellaris
TAGTGTAAGTCTTTGTTCATGGTTATTGGAATGTATTAAACATTCCGCAGAGTCCCAGTCAATGTTATGTCCAGTCTCTTTGTGATGTTCGGCAATGTGATTGTTCAGGTCTCCCTTTGTAGTCGCTGCCTTATGTTCCGAAAGCCTAGTACATAAGTTTTTGCCAGTCTCGCCAATGTATGTCGCATTGCAGTCATCACATCGTATTCTGTAAACAGTTCCCAGTCTATTGTTAGGGTTGTCTTTGTCTTTAAAGTTAGTTATACCGACGCATGAAACGAGACCGCAACGCGAACGGTATAAATACTTACTCTGAAGATGACTTCCACACAGGTTGTCGAAATGTCAGTCACCAACAACAGTCCTTCTCAGGACTACTCTAACCCGGACGATCACTCTATACTACTGCAAACATTGACTCACCTGGGTTCAGACTATTTATTTTATTAGATAATATTTATGCTGCAACACGAAATCGAGTTCAGTACTTACCGCTTACGCTGGATGCAAACAGATACAACAGAGCACATTGTGCAATGCGACATGCAGCCACGAATCCCTGAAATCAAACAGAAATTTGGTATGAGAAATCGTATCGATTCTTACAAAACGAGAGCACAAGAAAACCAGAGTGCGTTTGAGAAGAAAAAAGCCGAGTTTGCATAAGATCTCACGAAATATATTATGTAAGGCTTTGTGTAGGAATTTACATTTTCTTGTTCAAAATGTTTTTAACAAAGTTTTGTTATTTTATTCTAACTTTCAGGCACTTACCGGTATACAAATACAAGTTCAAATACAAAGTTAAACATATATAAAGACACAATAAATAAATAAATACAAACATTAGAAAACATTGAATTACATGACTGGTATTATACAGACAAAAGCAGAGTTGCTAGATACAGTTTATACGACTTAGTGCAATTGGACATTCAGAGTGATTTTAAGCGGGAAGAAAGTTGTGGAACAAATATGAATATTAATTTGTTTAATTCTAACCACGTTTTAAGGAAAAACGGTATTGAAGGTCACCATTTGTTATTATGGTCGATTATGGGCTGAAGGAAGGCTCCCACGTTTTAGATAACTTAAGGACTGTGTTATCTCTCGTAGCATTTTCTTTTTCCCATTAGGAAGAGCGATTTCAGTTTTTGTTTGCATCCATCAAAATTGGGATTTTTGTGTGTGTGTGTGTGGTTTATTCCACTTCCAGTTATCGCTTCTCTAGCCGAGAACGTTGGCCGGCAATTGATCAGCATATATACTGAGAGACTTTGTGATAAGCGCTATATAAGCGATTTATTATTATTATTATTATTATTATTATTATTTATTATTATTACTGTATCTGAAACTGTTCCCCGGCTCCAAAAAATCTCCAATACTGCATGGTTCAGTTTTATTATTATTGGCATGCAAAGGAGAAACATTTGACAATTTTTTTAAAAATTCTGTCACCAAATTTTGGCGTTACCTTAACTTTTCAGAAATTTAAGGTGGCGCCAAAATTTGGTGACATAATGTTTTAAAAATTTGTCAAATGTTTCTCCTTTGCATGCCAATAATAATAAAACAATAAAAAATGAGGTTCACCGACTCATTTGTGTGTAAAATACACTTTAATGTTAAAAACAGGGTACATTTAAGGCCCTGTGGGGTTACCATGGAAACCGCAATTACAATATGAATGCAACTGTTGATACGTTGAAGAGTTATTCTACCAATACCAACGATCAATTGTTAGTAAACTGTCACGAAACATGAGTAACCCATTTTCTAAATTTAATGACACAGAAAAATCGAAAACAGCTACGAGCCACCTTAATTGTTGTAAAACTCTTGTAGACTAAAGCCACCAAAAATTTGCAAATTCCATCATTGAAGAAATGATTTGACAACTTCTTCATGCACAGCTGATCTGAATTTTGTCTCTTGAGGCTTGTGATTGTTATTGTTCCAGAAAACGGAAATAAGTGTTTTAGTTCCGGTTGAATTAGGAACTGAACGTTTTATTTTTTAAAAAAATTAGTAAGTTGTATACAAACCAGTGGTTGGTATTTAATAAAACAATTATTCCACTCACGCTTGTTGGATATGAGATGATTATAGCCAACTCGGCGCTGCGCGCCTCTTTGGCTATCTATCACCTCATATCCAACGCGTGTTCGTGGAATAATTGTTAATTATACAAAAATTATTAACATTATAAACGATAAAAAAGCTAAAATTTACAAGAAGATAAAAATAAAAAAAACCTGAAAACTAATTTATTTTGAGAGAAAATACTACAAGATACACTATTGATAAAAACTATTGAGGGACTTACTTGAGGGACACGAAGTACGGTAAGTTTAAACAATTAAAACTCCGTTTATACAGATGCCGCAAATTACCAAAAGCGTTGCGTGAATGGGATGCTTACAACGAACTAAAGAAGAAGATTGATGACTTCAATGAGTGTTGTCCATTGCTGGAACTGATGTCAAACAAGGCCATGAAAGATCGACATTGGGAACGGCTCGCCACGTGCACTGGGCACACCTTCGACATCGACAGTGATAACTTCCTCCTCCGAAACATTATGGAGGCCCCACTACTGGAGAATAAAGAGGATATTGAGGTAGGGATTCCGTGATGTGGGTACGCGTTTGTTTTTATACAAACTTCTAACGGCCAATCATTTCAAGTAAGAACTTAGGTTTAGAACCGTCTTTTATTTTCTTTAGCTGTAGAAGGTTAGTGGAAATTCCATTCTCTTTTGCACTTTACAGGAAGATAGAATCAACAAAGCTACATATTTAATCAAATTTTAAATTGTTGTAGTCCAAAAAGGTAATTGATACCAGAATAAATGTGATAACTTAAGTTAAATATCAAAGCCTGATCATACCGTTCTATTTCAGAGCTGCATTATGATTAAGACTAGATTGTGGTTGTTGATGTTTTTGTTTCAAAACATTTGGGACAATGCTCAAGGCTCAAATTTCCTTTACTGAGACTTCAGTTGATTTATTCTCTATTCAAGTAAACAATATTTGAATTATGTATTTGCAAACTTAATTTACTGCTGTAAATTCGTCGCTGTAGGACATCTGCATCTCTGCAGTGAAGGAGAAGGACATCGAGGCTAAATTAGGTCAAGTGGTGGCAGACTGGAAGTCGCAAATTCTTAGCTTCACATCTTTTAAGAACCGAGGAGATTTGCTATTAAAAGGAGTAGAAACAACCGAAATTGTGTCACTCCTTGAAGACAGTCTGATGGTCCTCGGCTCACTGTTAAGTAACAGGTTAGCAGTTTTGATGTAGGTTCCACATTGTTGTCACAATCAGATTCAGATAAGGTGAGCATTTTCGGGAGCAGTTCAATCATATGATGTATTCTAGAAGTTTGCGTACTCTACCTTACTAACCAGTGTTCAGCTGGCTTTTTGTTATCAGCAGGCAGAATAGGCACGGATGAAAAACAACTAGAAGACTGCGGCAGTTGTATTTGCAACTCCTGTAATGCGTAATGTTTTCAACAGGGATCGTCTGATGTTTTGGCAATTATACAATGAAGGAAGATATTCATTTGTCGAAAAATAACAATTTCTAGTCGTTCTCGAGGATTTCCTGTTTTCTTACCCTAACTAAAAGAAGATTATGTTTCCATGTGCTTTTTGAAACGATAACTGTTGAATTTTGTATCTCCCAGGAGCACAAATAACAAGTAATTCCTGTGATAATATTTTTATGTTTGAAATAATTGTAGAGTAAAATCAAATGCTGTTAGAAGCTACTTGGCTTTGCTAGTTCGTTGTCTTTATGTTGGATTAATTTGTGGTTTTGATGATAGACACGATGGTGCACGCTGGTATTTGTTTGTTTCATAGTGGATTCAGACAAGAACAATTCTGACAGTATCTGCAATTGGCTTTCATCCAAGGTACAATGCTCCCTTCAAGAAAGATATACAGTTGTGGGTGCAGAAACTGTCCAACACGTCAGATATCATTGAGAACTGGATGATCGTACAGAACCTTTGGATCTACCTTGAGGCTGTGTTTGTAGGTGGTGATATCGCTAAGCAATTACCAAAGGTAATTAACTCCTAAATTAAGAATATAAGAAGTATTAGTCATGTCAACTCATGATTGAGTCACAAATCAGCTTGATATCAGTTTGATAACAAACGCAACACTATCATTCTTTGTCAACGTCTTGTGTTATAAAGTCCTGAAACTTTGCTTTTGACACTTTCTTTTTACCAGCTAGAGTGGTTGTCAAACGAAGAGAAAAGTATAATTTAGGATACGTGCAACGTATGGTGAGAGCAAGACCGAACTGTTTTCCTTAGATTCTTATCATGGTTCAGTTATAAATAGTTAGATAAATACTCGTCAATGGATCCGGAGTGAATATTTGACAGGAATTTGTGAATAAAGACTCTGTTACACGGTGCAATTTTTTGTGCAACTTGTGTCGCAATGGTGTATGGCGTAGCGAGACAAGTTGCATGAAAACATTGCACCGTGTAACACCCCTTGCAATGGCCGAATTCATTTTGAGACAAATTGCTGCAACGATTTCAGAAAGTAGAACTCATTTCTACTTCTGCAACCATGCATTACCACAATTTGTCTCGCAACGATTTTGACCATTGCAGGAGGTGTTACAGGGTGCACTGCAGTGATTCGTGTAACTTGTCGTGTAACAGGGCCTTAAATATTCCAAATTTTCAACAAAAAATGGTTTGTATTGATCAACTATCCAAGCAACATAATCTTGCCTTTGTCACTTACCAATTTCCAAAGACCATACAAGTTGTTGGTTTTATTGAAGTTGTACAACTGTAGCTGATTTTAATCAACTCGCTTTTGCTTCTTGTGGCTTTAGGAAGCTAAACGTTTCCAAGGGATTGACAAGTCTTGGGTAAAAATCATGACCCGTGCGCAAGAGGGGCCGAACGTGGTACAGTGTTGTGTCGGTGACGAGACAATGGGCCAACTGCTACCTCACCTGCTGGAACAGTTGGAGTTGTGTCAGAAATCACTGACAGGGTATTTTACATTACAGTTGATAATTTTTACATTACAGTTGATAATAGATAAATAGATACTTGATAATAGACCAATTTTCAGCTGTTTCAAGGTGATGTTACAACGGAGGACGACTTTTTGTGCAGCATTGTTGTGCTAAAGATTGATAAAGTGTAACATGGCTTGCTACACGATTTTTAACGCAATCTTCGTTCCGGCAACATGCTGCGAGTTTTTTTTAATGATCTTCATAAATCCACAGCATTGTTGGCAAAAGTTTGTTGGAGTTGGTGCGCGTAGCACCCTCGCCATCAACGTTTCGTGCAACATGTTTCGCAAAATCTTTAGATCATGAAGATTCATGAAACTTAGCGCTGCTGACAGTCTTCGGTGACTTGGAAAATAAACTACCATAAGTTAAACTTCATCGTTTTAGTTGGGATTAATTAAAAGAAATGAAATAAGACAAATTTTAGTTTAGTATGGCAGTTCAACGGCAGGTTTTTACGCATTACCATCACTTTCGTGCATGTTATCCACCTACATTAAATTAGCATACATTTTGTAGGCAGGTGCTAACGCTCTGAAATTATGCGTCAGGTATTTAGATTGTATATTAAGAAAGTGTAGCTTGCTGCGCTTATGTTGGACGTGGAATATATTTCAGTGCGTTCTTTTCTGTCCTGCTTTCAGATATTTGGAAAAGAAAAGACTGGTTTTTCCACGATTTTTCTTTGTATCAGACCCAGCGTTGTTGGAGATTCTTGGTCAAGCCAGTGATTCGCACACGATTCAGGTAAACAGCACACGGTCTCAGTAATGTGCTATTTTGATATGATGTCTAAAAGTTTCAATCAATTTAGTGCATTTCCTAAAGTGTTTACACTCACATATCTTGTTTGCCCGCCAGGCCCATCTTCTAAATGTGTTTGACAACGTCAAGAACGTTGGGTTTCACGAGAAAGACTATGACAGAATCCTGACCATTATCTCGTCTGAAGGAGAGACGGTGCCTGTAAGTACTGGTTACAAACTTTGCTTGCTTTTGAGAGGTCAGTATATGTTTCGCATGTGAAGTGCGAGAGAATGCACTGAGCCCCGCGCGTGCCCTCGCACTTTACACGCAAAACAAATATCTCAAGAACCGCCTGTCCTACAGTTCAAGCTAAGGTTCGGTTAATCTTTTTTGCTTCATTCATTGAATTCTGACATTTTAACTCGAAAAATCGTTTCATAAAGTTGGATTTTTTTTTCTGTTGCCACAAAAGTAAATAATATTTTAAACAGACAAAAGAAGGTTTTGTTCGAAATACAACGTATTGTGTGTGTTAACTGTACTACAAAGCTGATGTTTCTGGAAGTGGTTTAAAATAAATGACATGAAAAAGTTTACCTAATAACATGAAACGGCAACTAAACCTCTTTAAATAGGTCACTTTAAAGCTATAGCCAGGCAGAAAAGAACTGATAAAACCCTTCGTCAGTCTACGTATCTTTGTATTCGTGCGTTGCCAAAAATATGCACAGTCTAGAATATATTTCATAGGCAAATCTTGTGTGTCGTAATTATTTACATTAGGATTCCTCAAGTTGATTGTGTAAACCATATGTGTAAACAAATGAAAACCTGACAGAATAGATGTTATCGAAGTTAATCATTTTTCTAAGTTTTATCTGAGTACGTGGAAACGACCACCGAGAAATCGGCATCAGAAGTTTATAGAAGTTATAAAGAAATGTATGGGATATTTAGCCACACATCTATAGACCCTAAATATTTCTTTATAGCTTTCACAAACTTTAATGACTTTGTCATGACAGATGCTTCTTGTTTACGTCGTCATCGTGGTTGTCAAATCCCGTTCAAACGGATCCAACATTGTCCAACATTGTTGGTCTAACAATGTTGGACGAAGTTAAATGAGGGTGTTCAAACGAATCCAACATCGTCCAACATGTTGCAGAAAACATTGAAGGGATTTGGGATCGATATTTACCCACCATCCGCCATCTTGCTGTGAATGACGTAGTGAATACGACCAAATCTCCATGGATAACAATCCAACATGGTGTTGGTTCATCGAACACGACAACAAAAGAAATGTTGGACGATGTTGGATGAGAAGTTTGAACCAAATCAAACCTGATTCAACGTCGTCCAACATCATCCAACATTGTCCAACAAGGTGTTCAAACGGACCAACAGTTGCATCCGTTTGAACGGGCCTTTATCGTGTCAAGCGTTCTACTTACTAGATGCTTTTCATTTGTTTTACCAGCTGGAAACGCCAGTCTTGGCTAAGGGAAATGTGGAAGTGTGGCTTGGAGATCTACTCAACGCATCGATAACGTCCCTACACGGCGTGATCAGGGATGCTTGGCGTGCTATTAACGACGCGTCATTCAACCTGATGGGCTTTCTTGGTGAATACCCGGCTCAGGTAAGCAACTGCCAATGTATTTTATTTAACACCTCATTGCAGTCTAATGTGCTTGTTAACTGTACCATGTATTGTTGCTGATATTGTAGCACATCGGTCTTCTGTTGTCAGCTGCTGTGAACGATACTTAAATATCGGGCATTGCGTTATTGGTATTTTGCATCTATATGTTAAATGTTAGTAGATGCAGTAAATGTTAAAAGCTTTTTATTTATATGCTTATAACACTTGTTGAGTAATCCCTCATTATCACATTTTTATTTATATGCTTATAACACTTGTTGAGTAATCTTTCATTCACATGGAAAGTGCGCAATATAAATGCAATACCATTACCATTACCATTACCATTATACCATTACCATTACCATTACCATTACCATTACCATTACCATTACCATCATAGCAAATCATTGCTGCAATGAAATATCGGGCAAATGTGAGGCATTTTATGATCTCTAATGTTGAAAGCGCTGGTGCTACAGATATTTACTGATGCTAGGCAGTTGCCGTAGTCTGAATTGATGTACATGGTTTTACTAAAATGTTGTATATATAGTTTGTCCTACATCCCACACCGTGTATAGATTTTCTTGTTTCAAGATTAATAAAATGATGATGATAAAAACATGATAAATATAGATTTTACTTCATAGGCCATTGTCGACAAGGCCGTTTTTAGTATCATATTTCCATAAATATGGCCAGAAATTGCTTTAATTGGTATTTAACATCTTCAAATAGGAAGAAGACATCGCTAATAGTTATGAAAGGGAAACAATTTAGAATAATAAGTGATACTAAATGGCAAAACTACAACATTCGGCCCTATAATTATGGAAATCCTTATTTCTAAACACTGTGTATTGAAATTAAGTTTGGTGATACGTAATACACTTCCATCTGCACCATCCTGCAGTTTATCCCAATCATTTGTTGTTTTGCTTTTTAGACTAGTTTCATCTAAATGTGTTGATTATTTGATGACATTTTACAAAAATGAGGCGATACCAAAGTTTCAGTATTTTTGACAGACAGTGCCCCTTTAACCCTTTTAGTCCCAAATACGACAATTGACGTGTTGCTAAATTCTCCTTACTAGTCTCTATACATTTCTTATAAACAGGTTGTGAGAATTTGGTAATTCATCTGCAAGAACTAGCTGTTCCTGATCAATTCCTTGACCCTCATTACCAGATTATTTACTTTTGTATTGATATTGTAAGGATAAGATAGATGTTGATAATCTGATTGGGGCTGAAAGGGTTAAGAACGATCGTTTATCAGATGCATGTTTATAAAGATGTGTGATGCTGTTTTGATTAATCTGAACCTTTTGCTCAGGTTGGACTGTTAGGTATCCAGATGATCTGGACTCGTGATGCGGAGGAAGCTCTCAAACACGCTCGCTCAGACAAGAAGGTCATGGCTTCCACCAATCAGAAGTTCCTCAATCTGTTGAACTCGCTCATTGAAGTTACTACCCAAGATCTTACCAAGATGGAGAGAACCAAGTTTGAGACCCTGGTTACTATCCATGTTCATCAGAGGGACATATTCGATGATCTCGTGAGTCATGACAGTCCTTAGTTGATTGGTGTTGGTTCATACCAAGTGACTTCATCATGTCGTTTAACATCGTGCAACATCATTAGAAGCATTACAGATGAAGAGTTATAGCCTCTTAATGAGAGACTACGAGAATGATAGGGATGTTGAAATAATGGGATGTCAAAACTAGCAGAACAATATTAAATTCCACAATGTTGTGATGATGTTGAAGGAATGTTGAAGCCGTTTGACTGAAGCTTTACGCTGGTTCTTTCCTTACACATACAAAAACAAGTTAATATCAGTTGAAAAGGACCTCAGAGTTCAAGCGGTTTAAAATTTGTATAGACTAATTAAATTTAGTAACAATATTCGCTTCGTTATCTGATATACCGTTGACTATTTTAATATTTCTATAAACTTTATTCTTATGAAATGCTTTATAACCACTGTATATCAGTCTACTTTAGTGCTTAAGTGACTAAGTCAATGTTACCCAATTCTTATAGAGTCGATTTCGCATGAGTGTAGATTGATCAAATCGAATGACATAACAATGCGAGTGTAATGCAATAAGAAGGGTTAGTGATTGGCTAAATCTGTTTCAACACATTTGTTCTAGTAGTGGTTAGCCAATCAGTGGATCAAGTGATTGTGTTGTACCAATCAGAGAAAAGAACGCAAACGCATGTCATGTCATGTCATTTCGTTTCGTCATCACGTCATCAAGTCACGCGTCAGAAGTAATCTCTGATTGGCTAATAATTTGAATGCAATGCAATGACATGACAGTCTTTGTGATTGGCCAGTACGAGATTTCCTCGCAAATTTAATTAGCCAAAAGTAGCTTTGACATGCAATGACAACACTGTGCTGGTCGTTGTTCGGCACTCATGCAAAATACGCTCTATACTCTGTAAAGACGAAATTGCCTCTCAACGGTTCCAGTTGTAAATTTTTCTCCTTCATTATATTTAGGTGAAGATGCACATCCGTTCGTCCAATGACTTCGAATGGCTTAAACAGTCACGCTTTTACTACAAAGAAGACATTGATGATTGCATTATCTCCATCACTGACGTGCACTTCAGCTATCAGAATGAGTTTCTGGGCTGCACTGACCGACTGGTTATCACCCCCCTGACTGATAGGTGTTACATCACTCTCGCCCAGGCCCTCGGAATGTCCATGGGTGGCGCCCCAGCCGGACCTGCCGGCACTGGAAAAACTGGTATAGAGCAGTGGAAATATGTAACTAACTATTTAAACTATGTAAAATACAGTATGTGGCGTTTAGCACGGCAGTGATGGTTGCTACAAAGGGTTGGCTTTCGCTTTAGAAGCTAGAGGTTTTGGTTGACTACTTCCTGTGGTTTTATAACAAATCAATTGATATCAGTATATTCCAGTATCGAAAAGTTGTTATGTTCATTAGGCCTTATTATTTCTCAATGCTGTAGAAGTCTGTAATATTTTACTTACATTGAGGTGGTGTCTACAGCACAAGGTTCATACGTTTCTGGAAAGTCCTGGAAAGTCCTGGAATTTTTAGTTTTCCTTGAAAGTCCTTGAAAGTCCTGGAATTTTACCCTGACTCCTGGAAAACTCCAGGAAAACCAAGTAAACCCAGACTGCGCAAAAATATTTTTCTTTTCTTCTTTCAAAAGGAAATCGCTGGGAAATTAATTTTCGTATACCTGCTTTTTTACTTCAAAATACTTCAGGAAAACTCCTGGAAAATGCCTAAAAAACTCATGGAAAATCCTGGAATTTTGAAACTTGGAAAGTGTACAAACCCTGATAACAATTTCTTGAAGAACACCAGTACTAATTATTTTAGAAGACAAAAGTGAACGGATTTGTGAATCTTTCCTATATATTAGACACGTTGATCTGAATGATATTACTAGGCACAGTTTTACTTAGCACAATATATAGCCTCAGTAACATGCGTTGTGAGGGTGTTTAGTTTTCCTTTCCCGTACTTTCATTAACGCACTAAGTAATGCATAAATGAAATGTTTTGTTGCTGTGTTTTCGATCTGGTAACTTTGGTTATCATTGTAGAAACCACCAAGGACATGGGCAAAGCCCTTGGCAAGTTCGTCGTTGTATTTAATTGCTCTGATCAGATGGATTTCCGTGGTCTTGGACGCATTTATAAAGGTAAGTTCAAATTGATAACCTTGCAATAGGGGATGTAATAATGGGAGGTACAAATGCGTTATGTAAACACTTGAAGTTACTCTACATCATAGAGATTTGGAGATGATTTAGGTCATTATATAGGAAATGAAAATACTGCAGAACACTATAGCTGAGTATAGTACTTATAGAATTATTCATTTAATACTATATAAGTTCATATATATGCAGACAAAGCACAAGGAAGAGTGTTCCTGCACAACATATACAAAAAGCTGCGTCAAAACAACCAGTCACGACATACTGTAGTTCAACTGAAGGTGCGGTGCGCAGTGTTCTCCTTGCACAGAGCAAGAACCAAAAGTTCGTTAATCAAATGCTACTCAGTGCCGAACTGAAGATGGAACACATGAAAACAACTTATTTCAGACGTGGAACTGATCATGAGCACAACACGTGTGCCTGAGACCAGTTATTATGTTATGAAGCTAAACCTAAGACAATTTATTTCTCGATATGCCATTTGATTATATGGTACCAAACTAAGTACTTTTTAATTGAAACAGCATACAAAACTTGATTTTCTAATATGAGGCTGTTTTAAAATTGTCTTTCAACTGTTCAGGTCTAGCCCAGTCGGGTAGCTGGGGCTGTTTCGACGAGTTTAACCGTATCGAGCTGCCTGTACTGTCTGTGGCTGCGCAGCAGATCTACATCGTGTTAAGCGCAAAGAAGGAACGCAAGAAGCAGTTCGTGTTCTCAGATGGTGATCTCGTGGATCTTAACCCTGAGTTTGGGCTCTTTCTTACTATGGTACGAGAAAACAGAAGTTGGCTGTACATTTGTCTCATTATGAATGATGTTCTATTTCACCAACTTTGCATGACCTTCACAAACGTGTATATATTCCATAGATATATTGATCTCCCTATCCTTCAACGTTATTTCTATTTATCTTTTTTGTGCTATCATCACCTTACTTCGCGAGTGTTGTTTTTCTTTTTTCCTCTCTTTCTGCCGTTCTTTGAACGAAAAGCATGTCAACATTTTACTGAGCGAAATTTCATAATATCCGATCCCAATTGGCTTGCAATCGTGGTCAAGATTATGGTAGCTAATATCCAAATCCAAAATTTCAGTCTGATAGCTATAACCGTTTTAAAGATATAGCCATTTGAAATTTGGTATTTTTGTCCATTTCCAGCATTCTGATTGGTTGAATTAGGTCACGTGACCATAAAGCACTAGTGAAAATATAAAGTTTTCAACAGCTTCTACAGTTAAACTGCTTATTGCTTAAAAATCCAAACTGGCAGAAATTGAATTGTGGATGTCTGAAAATTCATTTTATGGCGTTTTGCTCAATGATGTCAAATATTAGGGAATATTGACAGATGTCAATCATGCAGAAGATCCAAATAAGGAAATTACAAAACCAATTTTTCTCAGTCAGTTTTTGATATTTTTCCCCTCCATCTGTGGCCTGACACATTGTTCCTCTATTCCGCAGAACCCAGGCTATGCTGGTCGCCAGGAGTTGCCGGAGAATCTCAAGGTTCAGTTCCGCACGGTAGCTATGATGGTACCTGACCGACAGATCATCATGAGGGTCAAGCTGGCCAGTTGTGGGTTCATCGAGAATGTTATCCTGGCTCAGAAGTTCTATACCTTGTACAAGCTTTGCGAGGAACAGCTTAGTAAACAGGTGAGAAGTGGTGGTTGTAGTCACATTCATAGCTATCGAGTCTAAACACACTTCTGAGACATTACTCTGGTTTTAGAGCAAACCAACTCCAACTTTGCCTAGCGCTGTGGTCAGTTAACCTCTAGTTCTTGTTTTGATTTGTTTCTTTGAACACAAAATTGCCGTAAATTAACTTCTCTGTTACTTGCAAAACTAGATTTAGTTTCCCAGAAGCAGAATTGAAGACTATGTTTCTTTCCCAGGTAATGAATCCAGTTAACCACAGAGTAGACTATATTCTTACTCAACGTTCATGGTAGATGAACAGTTCTTAATGAAGTAGTCCTTCCTTAATGGTCCTGTTTGCTTTTAGTAAAGGCTAATACATGCACCTTTTCACGAACTATGGTTTCTCATTTTCATAATATTCTTTACAATTTCTGATTATCCGAAGAATTCTTTTGATACAGCTAAGCACACCGGCTGTTATATACGCCAAATAGTCCCCTATTTCAACACTAATTTGTTGTGATCTTTTTAGGTTCATTATGATTTTGGTTTGAGGAATATTCTGTCTGTGTTACGTACGTTGGGTGCGGCCAAGCGAGCCAGTCCTCAGGACAGTGAGAGTACAACGGTCATGCGCGTGTTGAGAGACATGAATCTCTCTAAGCTTGTAAGTAACGTGCTGAAATCATCCCATTACATTACTAGACATTCCATTCATTGGCTTTTCAAAACATTATTGCATATGTCATGGTTACTAAGGCCCGTTCCCAACACCGAATTTCTGTGGTGTTGAATGTAATTCAAATAAATCCGGCAGAAATCGGGCAATTGACAGCTTGCCGTATTTAATGGTTTCAAAAACCGAATTTCTGTCGAATGCAAAAGCTCAGTAACAGAAAGAAAAACAACTCCCTACTCGCATGCATTGTGACATGTAATTACATTATTTTCTATTAGAAATGAATTGGTGTAATTCATGCATTACATTCGACAAGGCAGAAATTCGGTGTTTGAAACGGAGTCAGTCGAATTTCTGCCGTTCAACACGACAGAAGCTGTCAAATGTTATGCTCCTGCCGCATTTAATTCGGCTTACCGTATTTTCAAAATGGTTTCAAACACCGTGTTCTTCTCGGATTTAATTGCTGCATTACATTCGACACGACAGAAATTCGGTGGTTGAAACGAGCCTATCATTCCCTTGAGATATAAAAGACTCCGGGTTCTTCTTGTGTTCTGGATGAACTTCTGTTCTACATCTGAACCAAAATATGAAAAAGTAAACAAGAATTTCCAAGAAATGAAATAGGAGGAAGATCAACCTTTAAGGTCTTACACGTCCTTTCCTGTGGAACACCAGAACAAGTTATAGCCCGAAACAGTTTCATTGGGAAATCTCACAAAATATGCTTTGTTGGTTTTGCTGTTGCAATGCAATGCAACGCAACGCAACGCAACGCAACGCAATTCTGCTGGAGACCACCCTCCTCTATCAGTTTTTACCAATTAATTAATCAACGCGCTTAATGTTACTTTTGCTTTATTGTAAACAATGAAAACCCATGATCAAACAACTTTCACATGGAATAGCTGTTTGGTAAAGGATAATCGAGTTTTGCAACAAAAAAACCCCAAGAAATCACTGCTTCTGAGATAAACTAACAAAAATTATGTTTTGAACCATGAAACTAATAAGCGTATTAAAATGTTCTTTGGTCAGGTTGATGAGGATGAGCCACTATTCCTGAGCCTTATCAACGACTTGTTCCCTGGCATTGTGTTAGACAAGGCTGGTTATCCTGAGCTGGAGGCTTTCATACAGAAGAACACTGATGAATCAGGACTAATGTTCCATCCACCTTGGGTCCTGAAATTGATTCAGGTACGAAAATATGTTGTGAGTCAACTTTACTACTCTGCTCTTGGTCTCTAAACTTTTCTGGACTATTTTTCTTTGCTCATCTGGATGTTCTGTTAACTCTCAAACTTGTCGGGGGGGAGGCGTTTCACCACCCCATACGTTTTTGATAACACAGTTTTGTTTTTGAAGCAATTTACATGGAATTCTGGCAGCTGTGGCCTTATTAATAAGACATAGTTTAGCACTAATTGAGTAACATCATTTATTATTTATGCTTTAATAATTATGTAAATTAGATCAAGCTTTTCGATAACTGATATTTTGATAAGAGTATTTTTTTATGAAATTCTGTTTGCTTCTAATATGAAAAATCAGCGTAAACACAAAACTTCTAAAAATCCAATATGGTGGACATAACCTACTACAGCTGTTATCATAGCAACAATTATTAATCAACACGTGACTGTTACCATGGAAATTAATCAGCTATGTATGGGCTACTTGCATGCCAATACCATACTAAAATCTTAGGGAGCCATATGACACTCCTTGTCAAATTGTGTTATGGAAAAAGGGTTACATTTGCCCAGCTAACCAGAGCCACTTGGTACCGTCTAATCTTCCTTTATATTCTGATAGTTGTACGAGACACAGCGTGTTCGACATGGTATGATGGCCCTCGGCCCGAGCGGGGCGGGAAAGAGCACGTGTATTAGCACGCTAATGAAGGCCATGGGCGACTGCGGTCAACCTCACCGTGAGATGAGAATGAATCCGAAGGCGATCACTGCTCCACAGATGTTTGGTCGCCTTGATGTCGCTACGAATGATTGGACAGACGGGATCTTCTCCACTCTCTGGAGGAAGACACTCAAAGCCAAGAAAGGTATACATTTAACTTTTTGCGAAATGTTGCTGTATGGTATCGTATAGTTATTGCTTTTATTGTCATTGTCAGATGATTCGGCGTATTACAGCTGTATTTATTAGAGAGATTAAGCACCGCGTATCCTGCGAACAGGAAACGTCAGGTAGCCGTCTGCCGTTTGTCGTAGGTCTGCCGTCTTTGTTTGGTTAATAGTGACCTTAAGCAACCAGGATGGCAACGGCTACGACGACGGCTGCTGAAATTCTACT
>JAOBYG010426616.1:0-15849 GCA_025403545.1 Epizoanthus stellaris
ATCCAGGATATTCACTGATTAGTGAACCAATCACAGCGCGCGAAAAACACTATTCAGTGGTTGGGTATATGCTAATGTAGAATAGCATGTTGAAATCTTGAAAAGAAATAGTATTATGTTAAATTTTCTCTTTTAATGGCAATAAAATGGATTCTGGTATTTTTCTACGTTGGGGAGCTGGCCAAATACTGAGATCGATCACCTACAACTTGATATACGGCGGAGCCCCACCTTATGACCACCACGGCCACTTTTTCTGGTCTGAACAAAAGCTCAGTCCTTTTAATTTCCACATTTTGGAATCCCCACCATGCAGCCATTGTCTTTACAAATATACCCTGTTCTAAGGTATAATGAATGATAAGAGACAAAAAGAACTAAAAACTGATAAACAATGAAACACTTTGACTATAATTTTTGTGATCTGTTAAAGGTTGTGATCTGTTAAAGCTTCTCCATCTCTGTTTGGCAAGTTTACAGTGTTTGGCTTCAGTTCTAAGCAGCAATTACTCTCCGTATAATACGGCCAGATTTGTATTGCCCTTTGGCGGCGGGGCTCCACTGTGGTGTATATGTATACGCCGTGAAGGTACAAAGGCCTGACGAACGGCTAGCGCTTGAAAACGTCGGCTAAAACCTTCCTTGTTTTGAAATATACTGAATGTCAGGTAGGTTGGTACGTTATTAAAACTACTTCGCAGCCAGTAGGCTGAATGCATTTCACAGAACTGACTTGCAAC
The DNA here is from genome assembly GCA_025403545.1 of Epizoanthus stellaris. NCBI lineage: Eukaryota > Metazoa > Cnidaria > Anthozoa > Zoantharia > Epizoanthidae > Epizoanthus > Epizoanthus stellaris. The sequence goes on from JAOBYG010426616.1 coordinate 741, forward strand.
TCTTGTGAGGTTTATTTCCTTATCCACTCCCATTCAGTTTCAAGACACAGAGATATCCGCGGCCAACGGACAGCTAGGCAGCTTCTTCGTCTAAAATTTTCCACGCAAAAAATAAATGGCTCCGGTATGCATTCCCATAACATTGCATTTCCACACAAGTGATAGTCAGACGTACAGTGTTTCTGTAATTTGTATTTTCGTTATAATTATTAAATCCATGTGCGCTCCCGTACAACCACTGTATTCAGTTTCTCTTCATAAAAAAGTGAAATATCACTGTGGGAAAACACTGTTCAGCTCTTTAGATGTTGAGCGAAATGCTCTCAAATGCAGGAAATGCCATTTAATATCGAGAACGTAGATTTTAAAATGAAGTCTTTTTAAGCAATTTTATGGCGAGAAATCCTGTAATTTTCGGCATTGTTCATTATTTAAAGCTGAAGGTTATATTATAATCTGTTATCACTCATCGTTGAGCCGATAGCAAGAAATTGAAAAAATTTGCAATTAAAATTCCAATTATTTCATTCTATCATTTCAAACATCTGTATTTGTTTTTAACTTCTGTTCTGTAGTTTATTGGATTCCATGTTCATTCTAAGAAACGATCGCACAAATTACTGACAGAAAAAGCGTCCACAGTCAAATCTCACTTTTTCATCTTTAATATCAAGTAATTACTAAGTACAAACAAGCAGCCATTTTCGAAACGCGATTACAATATAATGATACAAAGAAATTAAAGTTAACGTGGCTTCTTATCTCAGAATAAAATATTTAAATGTGTAGCAAACCCGAACAAAATGTTAAAATCGGACAGATATTGATACAAAAAGTTTTCAAAAGCTTCGATTTATGCGGCTAAACTGAAGCACATCATTTTAAAAACTAGTAAAAAGTACAATTTGTGCGTCGGCGTGGGTGCGTGTGTGCGCGCGTATGCATGCATGCACGGATGTATACATACATAAAGTGGGTGTGTGTGCGCGCGTATATGCATGCATGCATGTACTGATGTATACATACATAAAGTGGGTGTGTGTGCGCGCGTATGCATGCATGCGTGTACTGATGTATACATACATAAAGTGGGTGGGTGTGCGCGCTAGAGAAGGCTTTGTTTTTGTGAGGATGTTGGTGTAATTTTGTAGCTGAGTTGAGTTCTGCAAAATGGATCAGTTTAACTAAAACAATGCACAAAAGAAAGCAAAGCTATACACAGAAGCCGAACGTTTGATAAGTTGGAACGTCTACAAGCGATTTAATTTATTAAACACTAGCTTAGAGCATGTTGCAATGTTATTCTTTGCCACCAAATCAGAGAACGTTTGGAGTATCAGATGTAAATCTATTAAAGAAAAATTCCTTTCTATGATTTAGGCATAACTTTTCCTTAGTAAACTGTTCCGAGTTTTACAAATTCAACACAGACAGAGTGTTTAACACTTCAGGTTTGTGAAGGGGTTCTTAACCCAAAACACTTTCGACAGATTAAAATCCTATTAACACTAGCTTATTATTTGTTAATCCAGCTGTCTTCCCTTGTTTAGTGATTAGAAGTTGACTTGGTGACAAAGACCGTTATCTGTTGCTGAAAATTGTTTCTGACAATGACTGACAGTTCTGCCACGCCCACCCAGTAAAACATTCTACCCTTCCAAATTCAAGCGTTCAAAGGCGGCAGTTGTTTATTGGTGCCGAATCTTTCGTCCGTAATTTGGTTTAGCATTTTCAATTACGATTTTGTCCTAACCAAATACAACTAACGAATTTAGATTTAGATTAGATACTTAAACAAAACGGCGGCAAGACAAACATTTCACCACGAACAAAAACCAAAACCTGGTATCAAAACAAAAACATCCAAACACAAATGACGCAAGTCCCGCACACACACACACATGTACTGACACGCTATAGAAGGCCATTAAATAATATTACACCAAAAAAAAATTCACAGTTAATTTTACTGACTCAAGAGAATTTCTGTGCCGGATATATTATTTCTGTGTTGCTCCTTAAAAAACTACACATTTAATTAAACAAGCTCTTGGAGATCTGTCTTGTTCGTTAGTATTGTGTCAGTTTCGACAAAGACCCGCTGCAGAGAACTCTCTAATTAAAATTTCTATGACTAGAAGGCAATGCGGTGCGGCTTATAGGGTTTATGAAAAGCAAGGTGAATTTCCTGTGCTGCGAGAGGAAGCTTGCAATCAAACTGAGATAACGAGTTATTCTAAACATTAAATTACTCCATTTTGTGGTGGTGGTAGTATTAAAGAGATAGCGGAAATTACTAGGCGAAAAAGTCAGCAGAAATCTACGCGCAGATTAAATCTGCTGATCGCAAAACTTTTGCACTGTGACATTCATCACCAAATCCGCCATAAAATCGCTCAAGGCAGTTTTAACTACTCAAAAGAATAGTTTTGAGAACACACACAAGTCATTATGATTAAATCGTACATATTTTAATGATAAGTTTCTCATTACAAGGCAGTTAGAGAGATATTTATTCATTTTTGACTGCTGAAAATTTTACTATTGCATTCAGCTTCTATACACTCACTGACAACTACACAGGATTTTCTTAAACGCGGAGGAGTGGTAATAAACGCTTTAGTTTCACAAACCAGCTGAACACACTACCAGACAGAATCATAAGCAAGGCGCCATCTAAACTGGGAAGAGCCTTTATTCTGATTGGTGAGTTAATATCTCACATAACATATGACAAAGACGTCTTTATGACGAAACATGCTTGGTAAAATTTGTGTATACACACGCAACACGGTCTTTTGATGTACTGTTCGCTTTTCAATTGCACCCGACTGTCAGCCGGTCTAACTCTACGACACGAATTGCGTGAATGGGTAATTTAGGTTTTATTCAGTGTTTTAGCGAAATCATCTCCTTGCTAAATGCGAGAAAGTCTTCAATTCAATTGCAAATATTGTTTTATCACCCCTAAGAGTTTCACTGCAAAATTTCTACTTTATCTTTTGTTTCGAGAAATGAAAATCTTTATGTAACATTTCACTCGAAAAATTGTAAATATTAAGAAGTTACCGAGACAAAGGAAAGCCAAAATTGTTTTCTTTAACTTCGCCAAATTGTTTCTGTCTCACTGTTAAAGATAATATTTAAAAATCAATATATTCAAACTAGGGTAGTTCAGTCAAAACGTGAATATAAACTCAAGAAAATTTAAATTTCAAAGATACTTGAGATTTTCTTGTTTCATTATACCTGGCTCGGTCTCAAAACTTGAACAATCTGATGAAAAATGCAAAAATGAATTATGTGAGTTCTGCACATCTTACTCGTAATCTGGCGGGAGCTTTTAGTCGCAAGACACAAAACAAAATAAGTCATTATCACACTTTTAGAATGTCATTTGATCGCAAAAAGATTATTTTAACATCCAGTAAATAAAAGCTGGCATTGTCAGCGTATTTTATCAGCAACGAGTATGCTCTGAATAGTTTGAAAACAAAACTTATGTTGCAAGTTAAAAATATTCAAAGACTTACCACAACGGTATAGTGAGAGTTTGACTCAACTACCCTACGAAATACTATAAAAATTATTTTAGCATTTTGTCGATAAATATTCAATATTTGTATCAAGGTCTGTAAAAGTGACAGTTTCTACCAACTGCTCATTCACAAACAATATTGGACACTGTCGGTTACCTGAGGTAGTTTAGTTCAAATTTAGGATAGCGCTGTGTACCCTAGACTATAAGTTTGCGGTGCGGATACAACAGTATTTGGCCATGAAGCCATTTGATTGTGATGTGTAATGGCCATCGGATACAGTGGCAGACTAAACTGTCCATTGAAATACATTCCACTACCAGCGCTGACTGCCGCGGAGTCTGCGTGAAGATATGGCGCGTTCGACGCCTCGTCAGTATTGTAATCCCGGTTATAAGTATTTTGTTGTAGAGGGTTCACGGCATGATAGGTGGGCTGCCCGTTGGTGGCTGTAAAATGAACAAGCTGCTCACAAAAATCGTCAATTGCTGTTCCGTGCTCAGACGAATCTGAGATTGAATTAGGAGAGAGAGGATCTGCCGCGGATGAAGTCTCTGAGTGGGTGCTCGCTTCACGGCCCGAGTCGGTCGATGTGCTCTCAGATTCTTCTGACCACTGTTCAAGAAGAGTGTCTAACTCTGGCCCAAGCCAGTCCAAAAATTCGATATCATGCCGCTGAAGGTCACTCGATGCGATATGAGTGTTTATCGGTCGAGCAGGCGCTGGGAAGCTGTGTCCATGATTATAGCGCACCATTTTAGCGGGTTCGTTCCAAAACGACTCCGGCAACTTTCGTTTTCGCAGTGGAGATGGATGAAAAGGAAGTTTTGGTTCTTGGGGTGGTTGGGTGCGCGAAACAGAGGCTTCTTTTGCGGCTCTAGGTTTCAGCTTTTCAGGATCAAAAAGAGCATTCAAGGATTCAGCAGCAGTGATGGTAGTGTCTTTAGCCTTTTTCTCCGGTTGTTTTTGCACATTGCGTGCCTGCAAGTCTCTAACTTGACTGCTTTTTACTCCTTCTTCGGATGCGACGCCTTCCGGTGTCTGGTACGCCGAGAAATCGCCCAGACTGATCCACGTGTTTTCGTAGCTCTGCCTCCCCTTCATTTGTCTCTGAAGAAATTTCCGATGATTCACCTTCCTTTTCGGTTTAACTGGCCTGTCGAGGGCCAGCTTGATGTTGTTCGTGGCTGAATTCACGAAGTTCAGAAGCGAAGTGGTTGAATGCTCATCGTCCGCCATTTCGTAAGCTTAAGTCAACTGTAAGTGTCCGTTTCCCGACGTGTGCTTGTTATAAAATCCACTCTCTTCTTGTAAACCCACTTTGCAGCTGATTAAGGAATATTTCGGGAATAATAAACTACCAAAATAAAATTAATCCTGCCAAGAAACCAAACAAATTGCGTAGTTCGTAGGCGGTCGTCTTTTGACAAATTACTCTGTTATGTTAGTAATTTTGTGTTTCTTTGCGCTCTAAGAATCTCTTGCTCATTTTTCGTCCATTAACTCGAGAACTTGTCAAGATGACATCTACGAGATCAAATGATCGCATCACAGCTGCTTACGCGCAAATGAAAGGTGGCTTTTAAGCTCGAGCCTATAGTGCGAGCTGGAAGGTGTGGGAGTGAGACAGTCTTTTTTACTTTTGATTCAAATCACTGAAAGATACTCTTCGAGGCGCACTCTCATTGGCTACTTCACACATCACTCGCTTTGTCCATTCGCCATCAAAGCATGCACGTGCTGGATGCATAATTTGAGAAATAATTTTTAAAGACCAACAAAGACGGGTCATTAACAAAAATTAGCATTTTTAAATCAAAACATTTGTTTTAGTAAAAGCGAGTCGTGTGGCTGTAATCCGTGGATACAGTACGTAGCGTTGCTTGTGTTAGCTCACTATTTGTTGTAGAAGCCTTTTCTTTATACACAAAGAAAAAAACAAACGATTCATATCATTTTTAATATCCTTTCTTTACTGATAATTTTATTTTTATTATGGACCGCTTATAGGGCACAAAGGAAACTCGGCTTGAATAAAACTGTGATTTTCACAGCTTCTCGTCAGAATATCAGTTTCCTGTAGCGTTTATTGTCCTCTTTGAAGTACTTTTTCAGCGAAACAACCTATACGGCTATATTTGTATCGTAGTGAAATTTATCTTCCTTATTTTAAACGTAGTCAGTTTTTCTAACATCCAACCTTGGATAATATCATTATTCTACAGTATTCTGTTTAAAACATACAAAGGAGATAATTTACACCAAGTCTTAAAATACTAACACACTATTGGCCAGTCTCTTGAACGTTCATTCAAATTCAACGCCTCCCCAATGGCGCGGGCAAACAATTACAGAAGACATGGTAATGAGATATTTCTGACAGGTGAACATAGTCAAATTTAATAATTAAATCTCCTCAGCTACATTATTGCTAAAGTGAGTTCTTAGTAGGACGGATTAACGAAATGGAAAACAGTTTTGCGTGTTGTTTCTAAGGACATTGTTTACAACTATCCTAGAAGGAATCGTGCAAAAAAACGCAATGAATAAACACGTTACGAGCTGAATGACTAAGAAAAATATCCTGACATTAAAATGCATTCTTTCTCCGACTCCAACTGTTTCTAGAGAAACACTGTGCTACAAGGTTTCGCAAACACTTATCGATGTGGGTGTTATTTGCACCGAACACTCTATAGCAAATTAGGATTTGTATCTTTGAAGCACTGCCTCCATGACTTGCTATACTCTTCTTCGCTTTAAATCAATTTGAAAGTATACTCTAAGCTGTTGGTTTGGTTCTTATCCTCTTTCTTTTGGCAGCATTTTACTCAGACCACGTCACTTCAAGTTACTACGCTAATGTCAAATGTCGCAGTTTCGCTAATCGATTGCACATTGCACACTCCAGGTGCTGAACGTCATTTGAATAACGCCGAAATTCCGGTCCCACAACAAGTGTCAGCTTGAAGTCGTGAACAGCATTTAATTACAGCAAAACGTCGGCCAGCCGGTCACAATGAAGTTATAATAGTATGATTTCATAAAAAATTAGCTATTAAACAAATTGATTTGAAAAGTATATAATTCTGGAAACACTGTGTACTGCAAGTATTACTGAGTAAACTATCGCAAAACTGAAAATAAATTCTGAAGAAAGGGAGCAAAATGTTTCGCTAACGCGTTGTGGTAATATGAGCAGATGATGGTGGTTCAATTTATTTGATTAGTAGAGATATATACATCTTTTATTCGATTAGGTGTCTGTTCTATAACGTGTTAGTCTAACGGTACGAACTCAAAAACAACAACGCTCGTACAGCTGCTGTTTAATAACATATTAAAACAAATACACAAAACAAAACAAAACTATTTGACTTTTGGATTTCATAACTCATTGGAAGACTAAAGTATTTTAAGTTAATTTGCCAAAGTGGAGCGAGGACGGATCTGCTGAAGCAAACCTGAATGGAGAATGATGGCAAGTGATGGCGAATGATAGAGGAGTGGTGATGAAAGGGACAGAGACTACAGAAATTATCACCGAGTTGCAGGCAGAGAAGGCTACGCTGAAGCTAATATCTCTGACTCGCTTTCTCTCTCATTACGCAAATCGTTCTCTTGAGCGAAATATTTAAGCAGTATAACCAAGGGGTATGCTATATAACTCGGTACAATCCGTCTAGCTATATTCTTGATTTTGCTCTTGGTTTTGCAGAACGGAGTGAGGTGCGGGATTGCGGAAAATGCAGAACGGGGATTGACTGATTTGAAGACCTTTTGAGATATGAGCTATCCTACTGATGATCAGTTACTGATTTGTAGTTACTTTAAATCTGGCCCGAGTTCAGACATTTCCTTTTGTCATGGCAGGTAGCCTTAGTTTCAGGGTACTGGAAATAAGAACCGCTTTCTTTCGAGCGCCCGCCGCGACAACAAGAAGCGTGTAAACTCAGGCTAAATCAGTAGCGTTGTCTGCCGTTCAGTTGAAATTTGACTGCATGAAGGCTATGACTATGTGTGTAGAGACCAACAAAGGACAAACGCCGGTTGAGAGAACCACGTGTCATAGACCACACCTTTTGGTTTAACATTTTCATACCAATAGCTTACGCTAGCTTGATGCATATGCAAGGAATTTTAATGTCAACCAGAACAATACCAGATTTCGTACTGAGGAAAAAGGAATATATTTTGTATCATTCTCTAACGCTTGTTTTCAAACATTTCAAACCTAAACGCCGTTGTCAAGCAAAAGGACTGCCATTTTCACGACCATTGTGTGTATTAAAATGTGGGTAAATTCATCAAATATGCACTGCCTTAAAATATTTTAAAACCTGTAGGAGTAGGATGATTCAGTTTGAAGTGCATTACAATTGATCAAAAACAAAATCCATTCTGTACCGTCGAGGTAAAAAAAAATCTTGCAGTAAATTCTAGAATATTATGTGTTTGACTGTGTCCGGGTATCTGTACTATAATTTAAATTCTTTTGACTTCCCCACTCGATTTTAGTGACGTTCTCTTTCTGTTCTAAGGTATTCAGTTAATTATCGCCAGCATTGAAGCCAGTTCTGACCTCACTTACGAAAATACGATAACTAAACCTTGAATTTTTCAACTTGAGGGTCTCAACGGTTTTTGATGGAATATTTCTTTAAGAATGATATCCTGAAATTAAGGTATTTTATTCTTGGTAACAAAATGAACTATTGTTATCGGCATTTTTCAGTGTCTTTCTACAATGCGAGCTGTTTTGTGGCTAGAAGCCTCAGTAACTGGAGTATATTGTAGTAAAATAGTACCTGAAATATTTGTTCGACAGTTTCGTGGAGTGACTTTAAGAATTTATACTATTCGGTCGAATAACTGCAGCAACGGAATATAATTATATTGTTGTTCCAGAAAGTACACAAGCTTGAACTGGTCGAGATATTTCGGTTATTTAACCTGAAACACTTTCTTGTATTTCCAGGACCTTTCTCAGTGAAAATCAGTGCAAATCACTATATGTGAGCTAGAGCTTTCTGGTTTAGCTATCGTTATTGTGCAACCACTGAGCAACGGGATTATCAAGCAAGGAAGCACAACTTTGGTTAGTGTGTTGTCGAGTCCCTATACTATGTAAAACGCAGCCGAAAGTAGCATATTTTTAAATTATTTTTTTAAAATTGAAATTACTGGATGGCGGCGACGAGACGCATGTTTATCGACCGTAATTGCGGTCCCAATGTCAGCGCGTTGCAAACACATCTTCCTTATACAGGTTTATGAAGAAATGTTTAAACTACACTGGATATAACAAATTAATTTGCATCATTCCCTCGCGAAAAATATCCATTTTGCCCTCGGATATTACCGCAAAAAGTTTAAACAGGATAACATTCCGATTATAAAAGAATAAACGTGCACAATTGCTTGGGGATTCATTTGTTTGTGACATTTGCTGCAAGTGGCAGCGGGAACGCAGGCAATATGACTCACGGTCCCTTCTAGGCCTGGCTCCCTCGGTCAGAAACTGATTTCCGGCAAAGGGTGTTTACTATATCAGTATGGTAGTTTTAAATGGAAAATATCTTCCTGTTTCTCAAGTACAATTCGTGCAACTGTGCATGAATGGTGTTTGACAGTAAATGGCAGTTTGTGTTCTACAAATTCTCTTGTCTCTCTTGAATGTCTGATATGCCCAAGATGGGAGTCTAGTACAAACAAAACTCTTATTTAGCATATCCTAGCTTCATGTGTAATGCAGCTCTGTCAACATATTTCAGCGACTTCAATGTGAAAATATGAAAACTGTCAGAGTTGCGGCAATCAAATATGTTTTTCTAAATTACAAAATCAAGCAGCACCATACATATACAAACTTGCAATATTAAACGAGAAACATCTCTGAAATATTCTGATGGAAGGTACATAACACGCAATCCCATTACAAGAACGACAAAAACAAAGCCGATAATTCTATAGCGGTGATAGTTTGCGCGTATACAACTGATTTGGGACAAAGTGCGGAGATAACAAGAAAAACCGGGGGAAAACATAAAACAAAATTACTTTGTACCCGATTTCTAATGTCACCGGGGAAATGGTTTTCCCTCCGTGTTCTTAATACGTTGAATAGCCACAACGCTTTTCAAAAGTCAGTAGAATCGAAATATGGGGAATAGAAATAATTCACAGTTTCTGTCTCACTGACAAAGTTATTAACAGTAAGGAATGCTTAACTTTTCTTTTTTAGAAATCAATTTTAATTTTTTTGAGATACAAACGGTCTATGAGATCGCGATCAGACTGCAAAAACATCAACTGGGAGCTTCGGTTGATATTTCGAGGTAGTAAGAACTACTTATTTCAATGGTTGGCGAATAACTTTCAAACTCAGACTCTGTCTCAGTAATATAAAATTCCAATAACACCTTAGTTGAAGGTAAACTTTATTGATACCTCCTTACAAATGAAAGCACGGCATGGATTAGCCTGCGTGCAGCCGGCCGCGAGGAATATGAAACCCTGGGGTTTAGTTTGTTTGCATCGCAGGCTAGACATGGGTAAGCCTGAAATACGATGGATATACTTCGCAGAATTGAAACACACACACACACACACACACACACACGCACACACATGGACACATACAAACATACCGTGCCACACAGACACATACCAACGAACAGTCACTACGATAAATGGAATCAAAAGTTTTAAAAACGCTAATGAAGCTGTTTGGAAATCTAAATCAGTAATTTGGCCAGCTACTGCGTTCAGTAATTGAGCCTCGTGTAATCCCATTTGATGTTTAGGACTATTCTTTGCGTTTCTCTTTGACTTCTCGAATGTACGTGGCACGCGCCATGTTTGCTATTTTGTTCTCGCGGTCGAGTTAAATTTAGAACCAACAATAGCTTCTTCTAATTAGTTCAAAAACTCGAAAGATCAGCATCCATACACAACACTCATTCTATTGTCCACAAGAAGAGAAGTGCTAAAGCTAGCATTAAATAAACGAGATATTCAAATTCATTTCAGATCGAAGTAAAATAGAAAAATTACGCAAATCCGGCCAAGGAGGGATGAATGAACCTTGTTTTCCCTCTTCCCGTTCACGCGTGACAACATTTCGCAATAGACACGAGGCCAGACGAGAGCCGAAGTTAGTGCTGTCTATGGCAGTTCTTCGTTTCTGTTTCTGTGGCAATGAAGTTTGCTTTTAATTAGCCTTTTGTCAAATGGATCCTAATTTACACTCGCTTCAAATGGCTTCAGTATAGTGTGGCTTCGCAGTTATAGTTATTTGAAAACCATTTACGAATTCCAAACCTTTCCAAGAATTGAATACTTTAATCAGAAGGGTAAAGTTTTCGCATGTTTTCTCTTTTAACAAAGTTTCCAAGACGAGGGCAGAGGCCATTTAGTACCCTGTGTCACGTAGCAACCTGTTTATAAAATTTAACGTTTAGTTGAGTTTAAAAAATGACAGGTCAACGATAAAAAATAAACGGGGTCAAAATATAATACCTCATTCTTATTTTGGATTTTTATTGCCAAATCTGCTCAGTTCAGTTAATTATTTATCTAACTGTATCTGTGTGTGGAATGTCGAATCCGTTTCGACATAGATTTCTAATCACGGTTTGGATATAGAATGATTTAATTCAAATTTATCTGGTATAGACATTTATATACAGTTTATGAACTTCAATACAAAGTAATGCTCAAAATATTTTGGAGCAATATGATGCTAAAGACACTTCCTTTCTGCTTAGTTTCTAAGTGCACACGAAATCATTTAAAAAATGTGCAAAGGAATCGTTGGTGCGTAGGTGCCTTTCTAGAAGTCTCTCTCAGTACTACACTTTTACAGTTTCAAACAATGTCTTCTCCTTTTCAATGAAGAGCAATTTTTGCAGGTAACATTTGTATCATAACCACTCATTGTAGTCTCCATGGCGGTCACGTTTGCAGCCTGCGGATCGAGCAAGCTTTTCATTTGATAACGCAGTAATTTTACAACTAAATGAACACTCGACAATTTGGTATCTTGAAAATGCTTGCACAGTATCTGTACTCTGCTTCCATTATTTATTATATTAAAGAACACTATCCATTTGCCTTTAATTCCCCGCTAATTGTAATAAGCAAATATTTTAGCTAGGCAACGCACTCAGACTTTTAACTATCTTAATGGCGGAGCCTCATACAAGTGACATTTAATGAAGCAGGTGTCCATAGTTTTAAATCGGTGCTTAATTCAGCATTGGCACGCGTTGGCGCATGGCACACTTCTGGGAACAATTAGCAAGTTGATTAGGGCGAAGGTTGAAACTAGAAGACTCCATGGTGCGGGTGTCCACGGCGTAGAACTGGTGCCCCATTCGGTATTATACAGAACAGCACGCTTTGCCTTTGGCACACTTCAGAGATTGAGCAGTGATTAAACGAAGTATTCAGTGTTGTGTTGACAAGTTGATTAGGGCGAAGGTCGAAACTAAAATACTTTATGATGCAGGTGTCCGACGCGGCTTTGAACTGGTGCCGCATTCGGCACTACTTTCTGTGCCTGTTGTCTCAAGGCACGCTGACACACTTTAGGAATTATTCAGTTTATTAATCGAACATTCATTTGGTCGTTTTCTTAGTGGTTGATGGGTAACGCTTAAATTAGAACCTTCGTAAAGCAGAAGCCGGGTTATAGCTTTGAAGTATTAATGGTAATTTTTCTTAATATGCTATTTTCTGAATCGCAATACAATAGAACAATGAATACCTAAATGACCAATGGCGGAGCGGCTAGACTTTGCGCGGGAAATCAGGCGTCGCGCGCGCTTTTGTCATTCAGATGTCATTACTTGGTTTTGTTGCTTTCCAAGTGCACAAGATAATTCCTTTTTACTCCCACTCCGCAATACTCCATTTACGTGATTGTCGGTTTTTGTATTCTTTGAAAATGTCACTCGTGCGTACATACAAAGCAATACCTGTATTACCCAACTAGTTTTCATGTTCGAATAAAAGCTGCGACCAGAAACTCTATTTCATTATGCTTTTAAATTATTTGGGTAGGTAAATGGCTCTAGTTTCATAACCATACGCATGTCCTCAATTCCCTGCTTTTTGGACGATGTCCTCAAATTTAAGTTTGCTTTTCCCAAATGGTTGCATCGAAAAAGTTTCCGTACGTAGTAATGACGAACAGTATCAGACCATCTATTTTAGGTGAATCACTCAAATGCATGATCAATCATGTATGTACCAAAAATTCGCTTCTTCAGCGCCGACAGTCAGTTATTGGTTATTGACCATCGATCCAACTTGTTAGCTGATAATTATTTTTTTTTAGATTTACAAACATGAGTGCTACTCTCTAAAGGCGGCCTTAATAAACGCTCGGCCCAACTTGATAAAAATATGTGGCAGATTTTCTTATCGCGACAATTGTTAGCCCGATTTGCAGCTGTAATCCAGGCGTACACAAACAAGTCGGGCCGACACAAACAAGTCGGGCCGACACATTGTCGTGTGTAAATCCGCCTTAAATTTAATAGAAATCAGTTCAGTAAATATTTCAGTTTTAGAACTGAAAGCGCTGGTGTAAGTTTTCATGAACGGTTTGAACTATCAACCACATGAGAAAGTTTAGTAACTTTCTTATTCTTAGTTTTTTTTGCTTTTAGTATTAGACTATATAAGATTATATTGTAGTTTCATGTATTTTTACTTATTGCAACTAGGGCCCCTGGTGATACCTGTTCAGTTTATTTTGTAAAGCTGATAGGGCTACCCTGTTTAAATAAAGCTACCATCTGGAACATGAAGTTAAATACCGCAATTAATTATTCTATAAGAAATCACGAAAATGTGCCAAAGTGTGGCTTGAGATTACTCACTGATTTAACTTGCTACGTGTGCCAAAAGCGTGCCATAATGCAGGCAGAATTATACCACATGTGCCAGTTCAAATGTAAGTATTAAAACACTATTCACTGATTTAACTTGCTAAGTGTGCCCAAAGCGTGCCATAATGCAGGCAGAATTATACCACATGCCCCAGTTCAAAGTTAAGTACCATACATGTGCTCAATGGTGATTTCAGCGGTCAAACTCCACCCATAAGATAAGTCTGAATATAGAACGTGTTACAGCAATCCAGTTCAAAGCTATGCGCACATTGCGAGCACCTGCTTGCTGAAGACTCCACCCCTATGGCATTTTAGAAAAGGTCATCGAATATAGCACCAGTTCAATGGGGCATTACTTCTTGAATCTTTCCAGCTGTCCAAGACAATTCGGAATCAATGCATATATACATACACCAGTGTCTGCAAGTGCAGATTGTGGTAGTTTGGGAAATGGAAATGCACGTGTGTGCATTGATGCCGAAGTGCACGAGGAAAGCGAAGTTAATCACAGGGTGAACATATCTTGGAACCGCAAATAAGGAATTATCTTATCTCAAAACAACAAAGGCAAGGAACAAAAGCTCAGTGACAATAGCGCGAACCAAGCGTGAATTTCCCGCGCTGACAAAGTCTAGCCGGTCCGCTATTGGTCAGTTAAGACTTATATTGTCTTATTACCTGATGTCACTGCGTACATTTAGTTGATACTTTCACTGTGTTTGCCAAAAATGTATCGATAAAAGCAACTGAAATTCTTACAGTTTTGTTTGAACGTAAGTTCAAATCTGTGAACATTACTTCATAGTGTTTAGCTGTCACACTTGTTAGTAAGTATGAAGTTGTTACTGCGATTTATCACAGATTGTAACTCATTTCCATGTCGCACATGAGCGAATGCGAAAATTTAAACAAAGAACCCAATTTATATAATAAATCTGTCAAATTTCGTCTATTGTGGGCCAATCAAGAGTGCGATAACATGTGAAAATTTTACATTCGCTGATATGCGACCTGGTCCCAAGTGTGCCTTTCAAATTATAATGACCTATTTCAAATCAATAAGATTTAATATTAGTAATTTGTGCAAGAGTGTGCCATAAGAATACTCACTGATTTAAAGTTTACAAAGCGTGCAGACATGAACACCTGCCTCCTGAAGTTTCCAGTGGTCAGGCTCCACCCACAAGCTATTTGAGAACAAGTCACCAAATACAGCACCAGTTGCAAATGAGGCACTCCCACATTATATGTTACATTTTCAGCTGTCGAATTCCACCCTCACTTAAGGAATCACAGGCTGTCGTGTGCTACTTGGCATAATACATAAATTATTCCGAGGAGATAGGATTTTTTCACGATTGTTTCCATATTCAAGAATCGAGAATACCAGGGTTTCGAGGATAATGAAATCCGAATGTTCCCTTCCCTTCCCTTTATTTTCCTTCCCTTCCCTTCCTCTCCTTTCTTTCCCTTCCCTCTCTCCCTTCCTCCCCTTTCCTGTCCTTTATTTTCCTTTCCTTTCCTTTATTTCGCCTCCCTCCCTTCAGTCCCTTCCCTTTCTTTACCCATCCTTTCCTTCTCTTCTCTTCCCTTCCTTTCCTTTATTTCGCCTCCCTCCCTTCAGTCCCTTCCCTTTCTTTACCCATCCTTTCCTTCTCTTCTCTTCCC
>JAOBYG010427727.1:0-15844 GCA_025403545.1 Epizoanthus stellaris
AGCCCTCGGCTAGACTAACAGTAACAGCTCCCGTTATCGGCACCGAACCAGGTTAGTTCGAAGTTATGAAAATTTACCGCGAAATCGTTAAGTAGCTAGAGTGTAGTTAGCTTGTAAGCGTATTGCATAGCCGTTTGGATATTTCAGTAGTTTCACAGTTTCAAAAATCAAATAATTTTTATAGTTTATAATTAACTCCATTTTTACTTTGACCGCAGAAACTACTCAAACCAAGGAAGCCCGTGAGGACAACTAGTCAGTCTGCCAACAAGTACTGAACCCGTGTATTTCATGGAAATCTCTTCAAACGTTTTGAAACAACGATAAGTGTCGCAATATTTCTCTACGTTGCGGGTTTTAGTTCATGCGATATGACTGTTTATAAAATTTTGCTTTACTACAAGATTGCGTGATCATTCTATTTTTAATCAAAATAGATGCGGGATCCTTCCCATTTATGTCCCACTCAATGTTTAGAGTTTTGGGCTTATAATACTCTAACAAGTAGGACGTTCACTGAAAATTATTGCATCAGAAAATAATTCCATCAGTAGAGTGGAACAAACTGGCCTTGAGGTATTAATCTAATGTAATCTAATATTGACTCAAAGTTGTTGGTGTTTTTTAACCAAAACAGAAAGACATAACACAAACCAAAACATTTGCTTACAAGTACTTATCCGACCTTGGGGAGGGGAAGTTAGGAACTGGTCACAGAATATAGAGGGGATGGATGGATGAGAAAATACATTGCGATTTAAGATTCCGCGTTTTTGCAGGAAAATATGTTATACGACACCAAGTGAAACACCATTTAAAGTTTTGTAAAATGATTGAAGACTTTTCAGCAGCTTCTAAAAACCGTTCAGTTTTGTTCAGAACACGAGAAATGTTTTATAAATTAAGAGTAACTTTGGAAAAACTGCTTATTTTAATAAACGATCTATCTATACACTTGTGTAGGCATGTTCCGATTGTGCTCGTAAGTTGCACCTTAGAATGTCAAAAAGTTGATAAAAAGTTGCCGAAAATCCAAAACGTTGCTACCTAAATTTCGAAAGTTGCTACCTAAATTTCACAATATATTCGCGCAAACGTTAATTATAAGCTTTATATTTTGCCCTTCTGAATAATTGCTAATATTGGTTAAGATAAATTGCTTGAAATTTGAACAAAACTATAAATTTTTAAAAGTCGCTCGCAAATCTAATGATTCGTTTAACGTCTTGCTGAACTTGCTGACGTCTTGCTGTAACTCACTATACAAACAAGATGTCGTGAGAAAAGCAAATAATAAAGGCGGAACTGTTAAATGGTTGAGTAATATTAAGCTTCCTGAACTTTTTCGATCCCAACCGAACGTAGAACGTTTTTTGCTGCTTGTATAATAAACAAAGCATAAACTACAGGTGTACTGCGACTGACGTTCCGGCACAGAATTACACAACCGCGGTACTGCGGTTGGGCTGCCACAGCATGCGGTTCTTGACTTCTTCTGTTCAGCAAATCACCATTCCTTTCCGTTCATAACAATCATAAAAATAGTGAGAACGGTTTCTGCGCCTAATTTTAGCTGATTAGCCATTATAGTCTTAGATAAGGATCGCAACAGGCATGGAAAACATTATCAAGTGACAGGTTATTTGCTCAAAACGTGATAAGCAACAAGAAATTCGCAGATATTGAAGTTTCTATCAAATTGTTAACTTTTGCGTGCTTGATTTATGCTGTAAACCTGTAATTTGCTCAAACGTTGCTCAAAAGTTGCTCGAGGTTGCTAGAACTGAAAAAAAGTTGCTCCAAACGACAAAAGTTGCTCAAAAGTTGCCGAGCACAATCAGGACATGCCTACTCTTGTGCTTACTATAAGATGCAGAGTTGCACCCCAAAATGATATGCGCACGGGCACTTGCAAAATAATATGCGCACGCGCACCTCCAAAATGATATGTGTACGCGCACCTCCAAAATGATATGCGCGCGCGCATCCCAAAATGACATCCGCACGCGCATCCCTAAAAGACATGCACACGCGCATCCCAAATAGACATGCGCACGCGCATCCCAAAAAGACATGCGCGCGCGCATCCCAAAATGATATGCGCATGCGCATCACAAAATAACATGTGCACGCTCATCCCAAAATGGCATGAGCACACGCATCCCAAAATGACATGCGCACACGCATCCCAAAATGATATGCGCACGCTCACCCCAAAATAACATGCGCATGCGCCTCCCAAAATGATATGCGAATGCGCATCGCAAAATGATACGAACACGCACATCACAATATGATATGCGCATGCGCATCCCAAAATGATATGCGCACGCGTATCCCAAAATTATATGCACACACGCATCCAAAAATGACAAGCGCACTCGCATCCCATTTTGGGCTACGCATGTGCATCTCATTATAGGGTGCACATGCACATCTCATTTTGGGGTGTGCATAGGGCATCTCACTTTTTGGTGCATATACGCATTTCATTATATGCATCTTATGCTGGCCTTTACTGAAACTTGGTTGGATTCTGAACTTAATATTCTGATGAAAGTAGATCTGGCCTACCGAAATATTGGATGTTAATGTTAATGACTTCAGAGGTTGATGGTATTTGAAGCCTTGCTGTTGCAGCTTCGAAGACAAACGGTGGTGTCGTTCTGAGAAGTCATCTTGTGAACTGCAAATTCTTGCATTGCATATCTCACCATTTGAGATATGTATACACCATACGCTGGATTTACTGGGATGTTGCTATCCACATATGGGATCGAAGTTCACAATCTTGAACTTGAAGTCTTCTCTCTTGTCGTAGATTCTAATCCTCATAGGTTCATTCTTATCTCCAATGTTTATATTGGTGTCAAGGTAAGACGTCTTAGTAGGCTTTCTGTTGGTGTATTTTAGGACCAGTTACGGCGGGTAGATCTCACTGATGTATTTTACAAAGTTGACATTGTTGATACTTAAGAGATCGTCGATGTACCGAAATGTTTTATTGAACCGAAGTGCGCTTCCAATATCCACTTTCATGGTTTTCATAATGAAATCATACTCATAAGTGTAGAGGAAAAGATCTGCTAATAACGGTGCGCTATTGGTTCCCATAGGAATTCCAATAACTTGTCTAAAATCCATATCAGCAAAACGGACGTAGATATTGTCGACCAGATAGTCAATGGCACGGCAAATATCTCTGCACGAAAAATAGTGACAATTCTTTAACTTTTTCTCGTCAGTCCAGAACAGAAGTCGTTGATCACGACTATTGCGCTTTAAATCACGAATCGAACGCACGCGCGCTCTGATTGAAGGATATTGAGATTTGTGAATTTTTACTTCTGGTTCTTTCAAAAGATAATATTTTAAAAACTCCATAACGAATGCTCCGATTTGGGTTTTCATATTTTTCATTTCCTTTTTATAAAAATGTGGAAAACTGCCACATCACGCATCTGCTGACGCCAGAATCTGATGTCATGGGACATAAGTGAGCAATTGCGAACATACTTTTGTTGCAAATTATCTTTAATAGAAACAAATTACATTCAATTTGGTTTTCCTTCCACGTTCGTGCAAGGCCCCATTATTGTTTTAAGTTTAGGCTATGTAACCCTATGTATGGCGTCATCAACACAAAAAAATTTCTCGAACAAATTTGAAATATCACGTTCGATCTCCTCGTGGTGACAGTTGGTCGCTGGGAAGTTTTCTTCGGTTCTATCAGCAACAGCCGATTTCTTGACGTCGCAGGTCCCTCCAGGTCCATCGATACATCTTGATGCGAGTGTACTGTTATGAAGTAGGAGGCTGTGCTTTCTTGTTCAAATCCGGTGTTGGTTATTTAGAGCTTAAAACACTCTTGCGCGTGTTTTGTCGGCGAATACATGAACGAGTTCAGTGTATGGACTTGCCGCCGACAAAGCACAAGCAAGAGTGCTTCAACATATTTAATATTCAAGTTGAGTTCGCTGCAAGTCATGTGCAAGATACTAAAACAAAACAACCAGACACAAAACACGCGTCTAATTGAACCAGGGTAAACAGAATTTCATTCATGAAATGCTGTCAGGTGCTGAACTCAGGCGAAGCACAGTGAAAGCAACTAAATTTGTCCCGGAAATATAGCCACTCGTGTCCCCGTTTGTATGGAGCGGTTTTCCTATCAAAAATAACATTGGGTGTGCAATGGCATTATGACATGAGTACTTCACATTATGACATTAGAAGTTGACATTATGACATTAGAAGTTGACATTATGACATTAGAAGTCGACATTATGACATTCGAGGTTGACATTATGACATTAGAAGTTGACATTATGACATTAGAAGCAGGCATTACGTGGTCACTTGCACACCTGACGATCACTTGCACACCCGACGATCACTTGCACACCCGACGATCACCCAATATCTTACCCGTGATGCATTGCGAGGCAAATGCGGAAAACCGTACGGTCTTACACGAAGTACCGACCCGAAATAAATACCGATGTAATATCGACTGACGGAAGACAAGAAAATGGCGGATGTAGTCAACGCAGAACTCCACTCAATGTTGTTAGAAATCGTTCGAACATTTTCTAAGGATAATTTGGAGTACATTATTCTACAGCTGGAAAGGATTGAGGGCATAGTTGCTCTCGCTGCTTCAGATAACTCGTTATGTACTATTGACGGTAGAGTTGCCGGAAAGCTTTCACTAGCCAAAGAGATGGTTAGGAATCACATCAGAGACAACGATAAACAAGGTCTTCAACCAGATAAAGTTTACAGTGGAGATCGAGGCCGGCCAAAGTTTAACATTACCAATGACCAGTTATGCTATTTCATTGGTTTTGGTTTCAAAGCTCCCGATATTGCTTCAATGATGAACTGTAGCGAAGCAACAGTTAGAAGGCGTTTGAAGGAATTCAACTTGTCGACTGTACGTGGCTGTTCTTTATCTGACGAAGAACTAGATGCCGTCATATCAGACATCAAGCAGGATTTTCCACAAAGCGGGTATCGCATGGTTCTTGGGATTTTGAGGTCTAGAGATTTACACCCAACTGAGCAAAGGGTTCTAGAATCGCTGCGTCGAGTGGATGTAGAGGGTGTTATTATACGTTCGTTGAATTTGCGAGCGATACGTCGAAGAAAGTACCGTGTGTATGGTCCTGGGGCTTTGTGGCATATTGACACCAACCACAAACTCATCAGGTATATTCATTCACTATAAAGAGAAGGTTAGGGACCGACCATTTAACTTCAGAGGAGGTGGATGGGTGTGGGGGGTTTTGAGAAAAAAGTCCTACATGGCCCAGATGGAAAATCCTTACATTGATTTTCCAGAAAAAGATCTTGAATTATCCCAACCAATAAAAACGTCCATAGTTAGCACCTAAGAGGGTAGTACCAGAGGATGTTTTTAGTGCCACTCATACAGCAACTGTACATAGGGACATTCCATTTTTTATCCCTGCCCCCCTATGGAGGGCAGATTTTCGAGGGGTCAAAAACTACTTTCCAAGGGGTCTCTCTGTCGAACCTGCCCTCCATAAGGGGGGGGGGGGGTAGATAAAAAATGGAACATCCCACACCTGTAAAAACCATCCCAAGCCATGACCAAACTCTCAACAGAATCTCTACTGCATGGTTGAGCAAAGTGCATCAAGCAGATGCGCCATAATATGAGGCTAAAAAATTGTATGGCCACAGCAATCAAGGCTAGTGGATATAAACTAAGTTATTTTTCTTGGAAAATCTTAAACAAGGGGCACTATAGTCTGACACATCACTAGGTTACTTCCAACATCTCTGTTAGTGCAGGTTTAGGAATCATTTATTAGTAAAGAGATTTACAATAACAGTGCAGTACAGTTGAAGAAATGATTTGTACAATGCATTTTTATTGCAGATGGAGAATGGTTATATTTGGAGGAATAGATGGGTTTTCACGTGCCATAGTCTGCCTATCCTGTCATGACAATAACCGAGCAGAGACAGCACTCGTTGAGTTTCTGCAAGGTACAAGCAAATTTGGTCTTCCTAGTCGTGTGCGCAGTGACCAAGGTGTTGAAAATGTTGACATTGCAAAGTACATACTGGGTCACCCAGAAAGAGGGGAAGGTCGTGGAAGTCATATAACGGGCAGAAGTGTTCATAATCAAAGAATAGAGAGACTGTGGAGGGATGTCTACTATGCTTGTACTTTTATGTATTATTGCCTGTTTACATATATGGAGGAGATGCACATTCTAGACATAAACAATGAATTACATTTATTCTGCTTACACTTTGTCTTTATTCCTCGAATAAGACAACACCTATCAGATTTTGCAGATGGCTGGAATCACCATGGAATATCAAGTGAAAGAGGCAAGACCCCAATGCAACTCTGGATTAAGGGGATGTTCGACATGTCAAACAGTAGTCATAGAGTATTTAAAGAGTTCTGGGAGCCAAGATATCAGGTAACAGAAATAAGATATGGAGCAAACTCTGAAATTCACTATATTATGCCTGTGAGAAAAGCTTTATGACAGAGCCCTATTTTGTCACATTCGCAGTCACCTTTTATCCTTTTGTTTGTTCATTTTTGTTGTTTAACCAGGGTTCAATACCATGATCATTTTTATTATTATTATTTAATTGTTATCTTTTGTTATTTATGGGTTTTGTTACACTTGGTCCAGCAAACTTTTGGGAAATCTCGACTGATAAACAGTTTCAAAATTCCAAGCTATGAATCAAATCCACTCCCTTTATTTCAACTTTGTTATCCATGTTTTTATTTTATTTAAAGCAAGAACCATATTTTATAGAGTGCAGTATTTTTTATATTTTGATAATGGAAATACAAAAACTGACTGGGATTTTTAAAAGAATTTGTTGCAAGACCTAGAAATTCTAAAATTTCAATTGAATTTCAAGTTTATGTGATGAATCTACAATGGTGGACAAAGCAGCATTTCTTTGCAAATGGGAACATGAAAATATTTCCCAGTTTAATGCTATACTTAAAGCAAAGTTTACAAAGTGCCACAAAACTCATGAATAACAAAAGATCTCAATGGCTGCTTATAAACACTCCATTTAAAAACTTCTCCGACTTGCACTAGGAGTGAATCCCACCCAGCATGACTCCATATCTAATCCATGTTCTAAACCATTGAATAATATTATCACCATGCAAATTTTGGTGCTTTGAACCAAAACTGTGTATTTTTTCACATATCTACCGACTATACAGAGCGACACATAAATGTAGCTTCAACTGTTACAATCACATGTAATCAGCTGTGGCGACTTGGAATAGTCACCATCAGGTCACAATGTGCAATATGATTCCTACCGTATTTCTCTGTACACTCCCAATAATTAAATCACAATTCGAGTTTTTGAAATAAACAGTTTTATTTCATCTATCAGATTTTATAAAACAGCCTATACTGATATAACATTGTACCAGTACATGAGCTAGTGTAGACTATCTCTAATATATGGGCTGTTTTAAGTGAAGGTGATCAACACAACACAAAACTAAACACAACGGCAAACAGTTGTTTACACATTTTTTGTGTAGACGGTCTAAAATCTTTGCATAACTTTGCCTCATACAGGAGGAATTTGATGCTTATGGTATCGACTGGGATGGCCCCTTACCAGCCTGTGGATGGGGAGGCCTTCCTGACCATGAAGGCATTGTTGTTCCTGAAACAAGATTGCAAGTAGACCATGAACTTACTTTGGACAACTTGAAGAGGAGAGTTGACCCACTTGGACCTACAGCTAACTATGGAATAGACTTATTTGAGCAGGCTGTCCTAATTATTGCAAATGCTGCATCGCGATTCAGCCCTCCTGTATCTTTGACCAAGTGTCTCCCTTACAACTTACCTCTTCTTCAAATTGCACAACACTGGTAAATATTAAATACATTATATATTATTACCAGTACAGTTGCAGACTGTAATAGTCCAAATATGGTTTAGCCAAGAACTAATTGGGAGAAGAGATATTTTTGGCACCATTGTTACCATTGCTTAAGTCGTTTGTAATTTAGATAAATAAATGTCCCAAGAGAAGGCTCAAGACAAAGTTCTAAAACTTCACTTTAATTTGCTGGCTGTTTTCAAATATCAAGATTATTACCAGCTATTTTGTAGAGATTCACTGAGAATATGGAACAAAAACAGCTGGTAAAGGTCAGGAATTTTCCGGCAGTAGCCTGTAGCCGGCCCCTATTTTTAACCCTGCACTTCCACAAGGGGATGTATTTCCTTTAATAATTAGTGCTGGGCTAGACTTTTTATTTCCTAAATAAATGGACTAAAAATGTTAACTATACTCATGTGAAACAAAACAATATCTGACAATAATATTTCTCATTGTCTGTGTCTTTTGACAAAACCATCCTTCAAACAGTCACATGTTTTAGATTTTAAAATCTTCCATAACCAAGAGCGCCACAGGATACAGACACATCACATGCTGCTTTAAAAGACTGATATGTTTTGTGTGACACTGGCACGGTGACCTTATTAAAACATGAATCAGCTTTCAGGAGTTCCATCTTGGCGTCACTGTTGAAGGCAATTGAGATTTCCTCATCCAACATTGGGACTGCAGTCATGAAGATGAGTAGATCTGCAAAAATTAATGGAAATTGCTGTCCTATGTTTTTTATTAACTTAGGAGGACAAAGAATTTCTCTAATTTTTTTCAAATGACTACTATTTATTTTACTCCAAAAAAACCCAAAATGCCTGGGAATGTGTAGTTATGTGCATGCCCCCTCTCCCTCCTGTTCAGTGTTTCTGCAATTTCAGGGTGGGTCAGCATGGACTCCCAGGGTGGATACCATATTGGAGTGGCCAAATTCCATAATGACTAATCTAAAAATGTACTTCTAACGTGGCAATTCCAAAGTGTGTCACTTTCTAGGTCTGGTGGTGATAAAATACATATAAAATTCACTGGGACTCTGGTGTTGGCTGGGGTAACCCAGGATCTCCAGGGTGGGCAGCTAGCTGAAACTGGGGCCTCAACAATGGGTTGCAAAAAAAATGTGACTGTTAGTGTATAATAAAAACAGCTTTTCCCATTTCAACTGTATGCCCCTATTAATACTGGTAGTCATTATTATAATACCTTTTGGACTGCTGCATTCCTCAATGTACTTGAAAAGCCAGTCATGGGCACTCTTCTCTTCAGGAGTGGTAATCTTGGGTATCTTTGTTATCTTCTTTTTGAACATTTCACGATCAATCTTCACCTGCTTAGGGGTAGGGAATAGTCGTGACTGTATGCATGGTTTGACACGGAGCAGATACCCCAGGCTCACGGTATTCATCCCCTGAACAATTTGGTCTAATGCTGCTGCTCTTGAAACAAGAACTTCTGCAAGCATGACATCCTGAATGGCTTTGTATTTGTTGTTATCTGTCAGTATACCATCTGAAAAGCCGTGGCGTACCATAAGCTCTTCAAACTTGTCTTTTTCTGCTGAACTAAGCACCTGACCTTCATTCAACTGAGAAATGCAAAGTAAAACAAATAAAATTAAAAGGATTACAAGTATAAAGCTTAATATCAAAATAATAAATGAAGCCAATGTATCTCCATGATATACTCAATGTTCAGTCATAACTTTATTGCATCAAGAAAAGAGAATGCCTGAATGCACTCCTTTCATCCTTGACTAATTGACTGATAAAAAAGATGGCGGCTGTACATTTAACCACAATGCCTTGCGAACGTAACAACGAATAAGCACATAGAAAGTCATATATTTTTTTGAAATTCGTCCCTGTACTAAAAACATTGTGAATGCTGGGTTTGAAGTTATTAGGACTTTTCAGTGCATTTTTTGAGTATTTTTAAGGTTTTCATGCACTAAGAATTATGGGTAAATGTACCAGCCACCATCTTTTTTGGTATGGTCAATTCTAGTGTGCAGACTTCAAAATGCTGGCAATGTTTTTTTACCAATTTTACTCAGTCACTAGTCTCAGTCTAGTGAGGGAGGTCTAGTGCAATAGTAACACCACCTCTCCCCCAATGTCCCCAGTGGTTTTTAGTCATAGTATCCCCCTGTGTTAGGTAAAATAGAAGGAGATATGCATGGGGCTATACCAAAAGCAAAAATTGGGAATGCTTAACTCATCTGAAGCAGTGCCATTGTGATATACCATGTGTTTTTTCCTGTTGGAGGCAGGGCGGCATCATAATTGCCACCCATCCTTCCATCTACACATTGTTTGTTTAATATCTCTAGGAATACCTTCTTAATTGTCTCATGAAGATCAACATCAGGGATGTCCTCAGCAGTGATGAGCTTTTCAGCCTCTACTACAGAACCACTAGCTATGTACTTGGCAATAGCAGGTGCAAGGCCTGCCAAACCAGGCCCATCTTTCAAGATACTATGGGCTAGCAACTTGCCTACCATCTGGTAGCACCCACTTGTCAAAGCATCCATGTTGCAGAGTGGTACATGGTGTCCATATTCACCAGTGAATAAGGAAAAGCGATACAATTCATCAACCCTGAACAAGGATCGTATGGCCCAGTAGAAGTACTCTTTTGTTGGACCCCCTGCATCAGCTGAAATCTCACCCTGAAAATTGACATCCACAGACTTCCTTATGTTCATTTGAGGGTTTTTATAGATTCGCATGAGTTGCTGCAACATCGACCTGTGCATACGATTCAAGGTGATATATTCTGTTCCACTGCTATCTGTAATTCGTCTAAACTTGTCGAGGATCTCATCTGGACTTCTCCTGTCACCAAAGTCAAGCTCATCGCTCATCATACCTTTCTTTCCAACTAGAATTAAAGCAAAACTATCATTAACTCTTGGATATGGAGTCAATTCACATGACCATTGGTGGTCTCCACATGATTATCATGTTACACTTGTAATTAGTCTGTAGTATCGTTGTCCTTTTTACTCATGTAAATACAAGTTAATTCACCGAAGGTGCGATTTTGTATTCTAATAAACCATTATTATTATTATTATTATTATTACTACACCCCCTTGCCTTGTAGGCAGCTTTGTTAATTTGGTGGTTGTCTGTGGACTTCTTTTCCTGAGATATGGATGTTTAAGTTTTAATTGAAATTAACGCCATTGATGACATCACATCACATGACCATCTTGATGTATCTCCCTCAACTTCTAGACAACTTTGTCCAAGTTTGTCTGTCTGCCGATGTTCTCTTACTGAGATATGGCTTGCACCAGAATGGATAATAAACTCAACGTAGGAAATGTTTTTATGGTATACAAAGGTATTTTCCATTTAAATGAGCAAAGGTTAAAATAAGGTATTTTAGGAGAAAACACAAATGGAGTCCATTTAACCCACACCTATACACCCCTTTTGGCATCTTAATCACAGCCATTTTTTAGTTTAATAGAGCAAGACTGGCTATGAAACCTGGGAATCGTCAATGGACCACACAATGGCTTGACATTCAGATTGATAAGGGCAGAGTCTTTTGTGCTGTGTTCATATGATATGCTTGGATGATATGCACACTTGCATGTTATTGGCTGAATTGCAATCAATGCAGTATGCAGGAATGCTATATAAGCTCTATCATGTTTTTTGAAAGTGAAAAATTGGAGCAATAAGGGTTGCAAGTTTCATAACCAGTTGCTCCATTGAATCTGTTTAAAATTACCTAGTTTGTCCTTTTCCTCAACATCGTTCAAGATGCTGTCCACGCTGTCAGTATCTGAAATTACATCTGTGAATTTAATCAAAGAGTATTGTGTGAAAAAAATTGATATAGTTTTCAATCGTCTAATTCCAGAAAATATCGATACCCCCACCACAGAGGGAATTGGAAATTCCAGAGGGGAGGTAGGGTCCATTTGCCTTACTCTCCAAGGGATAAACACCCTATTTTTCATACAAGTCACTGTATTTCATATTTGGAAATTCCACAGGGGTGAGAGATCCTCAGGTAAATTCCCTCTGTGGTGGGGGTATGGCTTTTTTATGGAATCACACATTGGCATAATGATATCTGTAACACTCATTCAAGGAAAAGAGGAATGTGTGAAACCAAAAAATATCCATACATTCCCATGGAAGTGGTCTGTCTCATGACCTAACCCAAATAGAACTAAAAATTATATGAAAATCAGGTTCTACATCAAACACCTGAGAAATATGGTGTGACACCTACCCTCTGAAGCTTATAATTCCCTCCATTGGGAGATAAGGATAATTTGCTGGGATCACATGACTCTTGATTCCTGCATATTGTAATTTGGGGCATCCATGCAATGTAAATGGCAGTAATGTGTGGACACCTATGAACTAGAGTTTGCTAAAGAGAAACGTTTGCTGACTCACCCAGCCAGCAAATAGTCACCATGATATTGATGCACATCTGGCATTCATACTCATAATAGAATGACCAAGGGTGGAATGCTACATAAAAATTTCCAGTGTAAAAGTGGTCTCGACTTGTATATTGTCTTTGAGGAATAGCTAGCTAGCTATACATGATAATTATTTAATTAGAATACACAGTCACACACAAAAGCACTGTCATAACGGCCAGAATTTCCAGTTTTCCTGATGTAAACAGAAAACTAAGAAATTTTAATGAATGATGATGCAAATGATCATTAGTTGTAGTAATACTAACCATCATCCTTGCATCCAGCTAGCTCAGATACTGCTTTGTTCATGTCGCCTCCATATTTAGATAATGTAGTCTTACAATTGTCATCAGTAACTTGTGGGAACATTTCTTTTAATTTTTCCCGGTCTTCCTGAAAGTGAAGTTGTAAGAAAATCTTTCATTTGACCAAAGTCATAATAACTATCATCTATAAGAACAATAAAAACAAATAATAACAGTGATAATAATAATAATAATAAAGATTAAAATGTTTACCTGATTTTCTGATCTTAAGCCATTAGTTGGTGACACTTTCCTGTCATCAGTTCCTTGTTCTTGCTCATCTGCAATAGTGATCGTTTCCTTCACACAGCTATGTGCCCTTAAGGTTGATATGGGAACATCTTCTTGACATTTCAAGCATTTCACAGTGGGAGCATCATGGGGCAAGTTGTTTACTTTGTCACACTGATAATATAGACATGACATCAATTAATCAACTGGGTGTTTGTCACAGAAGCATTTGGATGCAACCAATCATAATCAATTTACGTCTTTCCAAAATGTTTTGAAATGGATAGATAGAGGGCATTAAATGGTCGCAGATATGAATTGTAGTGATTCTAGAAAATATCCATACTTCCCCTCACATAAAATCAAGAACCATTGGCTTTTTACCAACCTGCTGTAATGGACTTGTGTCTAGATCAACTTGCAATGGCCGTATATATCCAATTGCTTGGTTCAACTTATCCTTTACATAAGGTACAGAGTAACCCATTGGCGGAATGGGTATTATATCCAGACTTCGCCTGCTCACTCCAGATCTCAATATCTCAAAGGCTCCATCTACAGCGGCAAGCTTCGGAAACTTCGATTCAAGTGCTGCCAATTACCTCCCTTGTCACTGAATACCACTTTGAGGCCCCTTTAGGGGTTTCCGGGATACGGGATATTTGACGAAAAAATTATAGGGATACGGGATACTGACCAAAAAAATTGTAGGGATATGGGATATTGAGAAACTAAAAATTGGGATATTGAACATAATTATAGGGATACAAGACCTTACAATTAGGGGGATATGGGATATTTAGGCCAGAAATTAACAGGATACGGGATACCCAGACCCCCCCTAATGGGGCCTCACTGCACGTGAGTCAGACGTGATATGCGATAACAGAGCGAATCCTGACACCTGCTTTGCGTGTGTGTCCCAAAACAAACCTTACAGTTCAAACAGAATTAGAAAGGTAATTCTAATGAGATGGAGAACCGACCGTACGCTTACATTAATTCCTCAATGTTCGATAACCATGCCTGCTCCCAGGAGCACAGAAGTTCTTCCAACAGCTCAGGGAGTAGTGTAGGAACACCGAAAGGGACGCTGGCGTCACCTAACCCTCTTTATCAGTCGGACTCCAACAGGCCTATGTCCAGTCATTTCTACAACACAATTCGAGAACTCAATATTCCTTGCCAAGAGACAACGCGCAAGCGGAACAAGTCATTTCGACTGCGCAGCAACAGGGATCAGGGTGTGAATCGACTCGTGGCCTCCCTTGTACTAGTCGTAGCTGTGACATCGCTCATCCTGGTCATACTCATTATGCTTGGGAAAGTTGGGCCAAAGTGCTCGTGTGAGACGGCAGGTAATTACATTACGTTGTTTTTACCACATTTCCTTCTTGTTAAATAGGAGGTTTTAAAACCACAAATTCCATTTTGACCCGCAAACTCCATTTTGAGAGATTTTATGGAAACTTTGTGATTACTTAGCTGAGCATTTTTTTGATTTGATCAACACCAAAATGGAACTGAGCAGCATGAAATCTGCAACTGTTGTCTGTTGCATAGAGGGGTGCACATTATTTCAAGATTCAATGAATATTTTCTTGCCTTCACTCTCCACTCACCAAGCTCTCGCACCTCACACGTCCTTAGTTGCAGGCTGAAAACTGATGACCCAGGGCCAGGATAATTCAATTCGAGTTTGCACTTGATCTCGACAGCAAAAAAAATTATCAAAGACAAAGGGAAGATTTATATTAGTGTGAATATCTGCTAAATTATATTGCTACGCACAAAACTGTTCTAAACTGATGCATTTCGGCCAACGGCTTAGCATCTTTCCTGCTGATATAAACCACACCGTCTTTCCTTATCGAAAATAACAGCACGCTGTCACAAAACATAAAACACCCTTTATATATTGTGTGAAATTTGTGTTTTGTTGTAATCTGAAGCGAAGCGAGGAGAACATTTCATTTTTTTTGCATGAAGAGAATATGTAGTTCTATTTTAGAGAATAAATATAGATTTTAAAACCAGTATCATTATCATAATCATTCATTGTGGCCTTTCGCCCGGAAGGTTTTTTCCAAGCATGTGCGTGATCGATTTAATAGAATAACGCGATGAAATAGAAAACATTTTATTACAGTTTCGTGTCCTCAAACTAACAAAAAAGATTATCTTTAGCCACTTGAAAGTGTGTTGCTTCAATATTAAATAGCACTTCATTTATAAGGTAAAGGTTTTTTTGGAAATGTTTAATGGAATATTTTTTCTCTCAAGAAAAATATTGCCACTAGCACTGGTGTTTTTATTTCCTTGACTCGTGTTTATGTTCTATCGAATTGCATGCTGTTTTTCTAAACAAGAGGTATATACTATGAAACTATTATTCCACCGCTCAGACACCTTTAGGGATGGAGTAGTAGAGGTGTGGACAGACAAATAGCGTGACAGTGGACGAGTAACCCTTCTGCAGTGCATGTTGCATGTACTGTTTGACGACATACTATGTGGGAGAATTGACAAGGAGCGGGGACGTGCACAGTCAAAAAGGATACACATGTACATAGTAGTAATGTTTTCCATAATTGTAACTTAATTAGTCTCGTAGAGCTAAAGATGGCTCTTGGGGTATATATCTGCCAATTATAAACAGGTTACTCTTTAGAGATTTGGATATGAGCCAGAGCCTGGGGCAAGCATTAAATAAATAAATAAATATTATAAAATAAGGAAGCCTCGCATTACCAATAATAGTATCAGATTTTCCAGTCTATATTTTCCAGGCTCGGATTTTCCAATCTCGGGTTATAGTTAGTCTCGAATTATATCCTTCAATCCAGGTCTCAGACTTTAATTTTAACAAGAAAATTGTTCGACATTACTTGACGGTAAACGTTGATCC